>JAJGOT010000157.1:320000-362500 GCA_022457155.1 Cladopsammia gracilis
TTGTTTTCATTTAATCTCTCTGTCGTTACTCCTCCCCTCCCCACCCCTGTTGTTCTCATTTGATCTCGCTGCCGTTACTCCTCCGCCACCCCCGTAAATGTTCTCGTTTGATCTCTCAGCCGTTACTCCTCCCATCCCCACCCCCTGTTGTTGTTGTCTTTGTTGTTCTCATTTATCTCTCTGCCGTTACTACTTCCCTCCTCTCCCCACCCCTGTTGTTGTTCTCATTTGATCTCTCTGCCGTTACTCCTCTCCTCCTCGTACACTGTTGTTGCTGTTGTCATTTCATCTTTCTACCGTTACTCCTGCCCTCCCCTCCCCACCCCTTTTGTTGTTCTCATTTGATCTCTCTGCCGTTACTACTTTCCCACTCCCTGTTGTTGCTGTTGCCATTTCATCTTTCTGCCGTTACTCCTGCCCTCCCCTCCCCACCCCTTTTGTTGTTCTCATTTGATCTCTCTGCCGTTACTACTTTCCCACTCCCTGTTGTTGCTGTTGCCATTTCATCTTTCTGCCGTTACTCCTGCCCTCCCCTCCCCACCCCTTTTGTTGTTCTCATTTAATCTCTCTGCCGTTACTACTTTCCCACTCCCTGTTGTTGCTGTTGTCATTTCATCTTTCTGCCGTTACTCCTGCCCTCCCCTCCCCACCCCTTTTGTTGTTCTCATTTGATCTCTCTGCCGTTACTACTTTCCCACTCCCTGTTGTTGCTGTTGCCATTTCATCTTTCAACCGTTACTCCTGCCCTCCCCTCCCCACCCCTTTTGTTGTTCTCATTTGATCTCTCTGCCGTTACTACTTTCCCACTCCCTGTTGTTGCTGTTGCCATTTCATCTTTCTGCCGTTACTCCTGCCCTGCCCTCCCCACCTCTGTTGTTGTTATTTACATTTGATCTCTGTCGTTACTACTCCCCCACTCCCTGTTGTTCTTGTTGCTGTTGTTCTAATTTGATCTCTGTGCCGTTATTCCTCCCCTCCCCACCCCTGTTGTTGTTCTTGTTGCTGTTGTTCTCAGTTGATCTCTCTACCGTTAGTCCTTCCCCACCCCCTGTTGTTGTTGTTGTTCTCAACTGATCTCTCTGCCGTTACTCCTTCTCCATCCCCTGTTGTTGTCGTTGTTTTCAACTGATCTCTCTGCCGTTACTCCTTCTCCATCCCCTGTTGTTGTTGTTGTTCTCAACTGATCTCTCTACCGTTACTCCTTCTCCATCCCCTGTTGTTGTTGTTGTTCTCAACTGATCTCTCTGCCGTTATTCCTTCTCCATCCCCTGTTGTTGTTGTTGTTCTCAACTGATCTCTCTGCCGTTACTCCTTCTCCATCCCCTGTTGTTGTTGTTGTCGTTGTTTTCAACTGATCTCTCTGCCGTTACTCCTTCTCCATCCCCTGTTGTTGTTGTTGTTCTCAACTGATCTCTCTGCCGTTACAGTTTCATCTTCTCCACTCCCTGTTGTTGCTTTTGTTCTCACTTGATCTCTGTGCCCGTTATTCCTCCCCTTCCCACCCCTTGTTGTTGTTCTTATTGCTGTTGTTGTCACTTGATCTCTGTGCCGTTACTCCTCCCCCACCCCCTGTTGTTGTTGTTGTTGTTCTGATTTGATCTATATGCCGTTATTTCTCCCCCTCCCCACCCCCAGTTGTTGTTCTCACTTGATTTCTGTGCCGTCACTTCTCTCCTCCCCTCATTTACAGTGTTTTCCTATGTTACTGGCCTATTTCATTCATTCATTCATTCATTCATTCATTCATTCATTCATTCTTTATTTTCCCCCTTTTTGAGATTGGATATAAAATTTATTAACTAACAGTTTATTAAATAACAGCAGGAGCTTATTACTCTGATAACACTGATAATTCCTTAAGCTCCTGATAACAGCTCACTTGCTATTTATTTTACCTGAATGATGTTTCGTTTTCTACTGCATTTATTTTTCAGTGACTTTATTTTCTGAGATAGCGCCACCTTTTCCTTCTCCACATGTTCACAAATTGATTCTTTTTCTTTCCTGTCCTCTTTGAATTTATTCTTCCATAATTCAGACTGTTGAGTCAGAGAAATTTTATCCTGGTTGGCAATTTTCAAGCTGGAAAAAAAGGATTTATTCCGAGGTCAGTTGAACTGTTGAAATGTTAAGTAATCCTTAGCAAAACTCTCTACCGAGATAACTTATTGAACATAACGATCTAATACTGGCCTCGCCTTTAACTACACGCAACGCCCCCAGACTGTAAATACGAAGGTTTCCAACCGAAAACAATGTCTAAAAAAACGTTAAAAAGTCCAACCGTTTAATTTTTTTACTTCTGTTGCTGTCGCATACATACGTCACGAGAATTTAAAATTCAAAATTAATTTCTATGAGATACTCAAAGCGTCTCAAAGTTTCCTGAACAGATTCGAAAATGCATGAACATTTTTTTAAAATTTTGGTGAGGTGAATCCTCGTCCCAACTGCTGTCCAAATCAAAAGAAAGATCTGTAATGGAGAGTACTCTTATTTCCTCTTCCCTTCAGCACACATGTCCGATGTAAACTTTAACGAGTATCCAATATGCGTGTTTACAGAGGATTTATTAGTAATAATATTAGTATACTTACCTTTTCGTGGTTTTCTGGTAAGCTGACTTGTAATGAGCGACCTAAATTTTACGAAGAAAACGTACACTGTCACTGTGATATTCACCGGTATGCTTCCCGGTAATTAATAAACCACTAACTTCTCTCAAACATTAGTAGTGACAACAACAACGACCTAATAAACGAGATTGAGTGAGATACAGACGGTTCTGTTCATTAGACTATTAATATAGCAATGATAATCACGTTAAGATGTCAGCACAGCACTCAAATTACCTTATCTTCCAATCCATGTATCGTTTCGATATTTCTGTTGGCAGATACAAAGATCAAATCATTGTTAATCTGGTTAATTCAGTTAAAGAGATCTTAGAGCGTAAAAGTTAAAAAGAAAACTTCAACAGTGGGAGCGGGGGGGGGGGGGGGAGGGGAAGGGGAAGGGGGAGGAATGGGGGGAGGAGAGGGGGGAGGAGTAGGAAACTTAAACCCAGACTTCCCAAAGTTGAGAATGACCAAGAAGAAAATGAACTTGTTGTTGGCGAGAAAGGAGCACCGCCTCCGCTGATTTCCCTTTCGTAAACGGTCAATGCCATCATTAACATTCATTAGTAACCAAGCCTTTTGTAATGGTCGATGCTATTTCTCTTTAGTTTATGCGTGAATTGGGACGAAAGTAGGCTATCATTATTAGATAAAATTGGGCCTAGGTAAAGCGATTATTAGATCTAAGCTAGATTCGCGGTTAGGTAAGATTTAGGGTTAGGGTGACCCGTTATTGATATATATTAAGAAAAGCACCATTTATAATTAAATTTTTCTTGGATTTGCCGCATCAACCCAATGGTCTAGTGGTAAAGGAGAGATGCTAACATGCAGAGGTTCCGGGTTCGATTCTAGGTCATTAATTTTCTGATAGAAAAAATAATTCTAAAATTAGTGAAAATTTTTCTAAGTGTCGCTAAAATGGCATCGACCGTTTACGAAAGGGAAATGTGCACCGCCTTCTCTTGGTTCTCGTTATGTGCAGCAAGGTAAAAAAAGAGATCTTTGTCCGGGATATCATCTTCTCGTCATACACTTTTCGGGCCAATCGCTGAAGGTTTCTCGCTGGCACGTAACTAAACAACACGAACTCCTGTATGAATTTTCAATGTAATGTTGGCGTGCTGTCACTGCATACGATCTATAAGGCGCTGAGAAAGGCAAGCGGAACGAAGACATTTCAACATTTTGACGTGAGGTAACCTTCACCGAAAAGGACTAGGGAAGAGGTTGAGTAAAAGGTAAAGAAAATTACTTACAATTCCTGAAACCGATGGTGGTCTTCCAACTTAATAAAAAAAAAAAAAGAAAAAGAAATTTTAATTTTATTGTGCAGTTTTTCATAAAAACTAAAAAACGCGGTTAGTCTTCTAAACTGCACCCTGTTTTATGAGTTTACTACAACTGACAACTTGCACCCCGCTTTATAGGTCTACTAAACTGGCATCCTGCTTTATAAGTCTTCTAAACTGGTACCCTGCTTTATAAGTCTTCTAAACTGGTACCCCGCTTTATAATGGTAAAAACAAGAATGTCAAATATCACAAAAATAGCACCAAAAAACGAATAACAGTTGTCCGACGTTTCGAGATTACTATCTCTTCATCAGGGACTACAGCAACTGAAAAAAACGGACGCGCGTGATAGAATTTTAAATTTAAAATAAAGTAACGTTCATGTCACGCGCGCGCGCTGTTGAAAGCTGTAGAGAACAACTTAAATGAATGCAAAATCGATATTTAGTCCTCGTGGGTGCAGTGTCTTATGCTTGAAAATCATCCTCGCCTCCGCACGGCGTCGCTCCACGGTATCTCCAAAACCTGATTGGATCACCGAAACAAACATGTCCTCGATGCTGTGACCCAAAGATGCAAAGTGACGGCCAACGGGAAGATCAGTGTTGTTTTTAGTTGACCGCAAATGTTCTCTGAACCTGTCGGCCAAGCGTCGCCCTGTTTCTCCAATGTAAATCTTATCACAGACCCCGCACTGGATGGCGTACTCGAGGTTGGTTGTGGTACAGCTGAATCTGCCACGGACAGATATAGGGCCGCTTGGAGCGTGAATGGTGGGCGAGGCGCTAGTGTGTCGGCAGGTTTTGCAACGCGGGCGGTTACATGGGAACGTTCCAGGATCTTCGGCGAGTGTCGTGTCCAGTTGGAGAGCGCTACGAACAAGGGACTCACGCAAATTCATGTCTCTACGGTAGGCGCACAAGATACGGACGGGACGGAAGACGTCTCTCGTTTCTGAATCATTTTGCAGGAGGTGGAAATTTCTGGTGAGGATATTCTTTACTTTGGTGTTAGTGGGGTGGTAAGTCAGCACCAACGGTACCGTGGACTGGTCTGATGTTGTTTCCTTGTTCACTCGGAGAACCATTTCGCGGGTGATTGTAGACACTCTGGTCAGCGCTCGGTCTATGATCTCTCGGGAGTACTGCCTTTGCTTAGGGATGAAATCGAGGATTTCGCCTCATTCGTTAACAATTTTCACCCTAGCCTGAAATTCACTTGGTCGATATCTGATGACAAGTTACCATTTCTTCAATGACCTCTATCTGAAACCTACGCCGGACCACCTAATCAGTACCATTCATTACAACGATACCGACACACACTGCTACCTTAATTACGAATCATCCCACCCGCTCAGATGCAAGAACTCAATTCCGTACAGCCAACTTCTGCGATTGAGACGAATATGTAGCGATAATGATGATTTCCAAAACAAGAGTAAGGAGATGGCCGATTTTTTCAGGCAAAGACAGTACCCCCGAGAGATCATAGACCGAGCGCTGACCAGAGTGTCTACAATCACCCGCGAAATGGCTCTCCGAGTGAACAAGGAAACAACATCAGACCAGTCCACGGTACCGTTGGTGCTGACTTACCACCCCACTAACACCAAAGTAAAGAATATCCTCACCAGAAATTTCCACGTCCTGCAAAATGATTCAGAAACGAGAGACGTCTTCCGTCCCGTCCGTATCTTGTGCGCCTACCGTAGAGACATGAATTTGCGTGACTCCCTCGTTTGTAGCGCTCTCCAACTGGACACGACACTCGCCGAAGATCCTGGAACGTTCCCATGTAACCGCCCGCGTTGCAAAACCTGCCGACACACTAGCGCCTCGCCCACCATTCACGCTCCAAGCGGCCCTATATCTGTCCGTGGCAGATTCAGCTGTACCACAACCAACCTCGTGTACGCCATCCAGTACGGGGTCTGTGATAATATTTACATTGGAGAAACAGGGCGACGCTTGGCCGACAGGTTCAGAGAACATTTCCGATCTTCCCGTTGGCCGTCACTTTGCATCTTTGGGTCACAGCATCGAGGACATGTTTGTTTCGGTGATCCAATCAGGTTTTGGATTTTGGATTTCGGAGGCGAGGATGATTTTCAAGCATAAGACACTGCACCCGCGAGGACTAAATATCGATTTTGCATTCATTTAAGTTGTTCTCTACAGCTTTCAACAGCGCGCGCGCGTGACATGAACGTTACTTTATTTTAAATTTAAAATTCTATCACGCGCGTCCGTTTTTTCAGTTGCTGTAGTCCCTGATGAAGAGATAGTAATCTCGAAACGTCGGACGACTGTTATTCGTTTTTTGGTGCTATTTTTGTGATATTTGACATTCCTGTTTTTACCATATTAGTACATAGCACTACACAGTTACCCTTTTATTCTATTTTATTTGGATTATCCCGCTTTATAAGTCTACTAAACTGGCATCCCGCTTTATAAGTCTTCTAAACTGGCAATCCGCTTTATGGGCCTTCTAAACTGGCATCCCGCTTTATGAGCTTTCTAAACTGGCATCCCGCTTTATAAGTCTTCTAAACTGGAACCCGCTTTATGAGCCTTCTAAACTGGCATCCCACTTTATAAGTCTTCTAAACTGGCACCCCGCTTTATAAGTCTACTAAACTGGCATCCCGCTTTATGAGTGTCCGGCGCTTCAATCATAAAAATGATCGGTTGCTAAAACACAGTTTTAAGCGACAACAACTGAAAACAAGTTTTAGAACTTGAACTAAGAATAGAGACCCAAGATAAGCTAAGGTCAGAGACAAGGGTCAGGACAAAACAATCACCTTGGCCCGAAGGAGAACATTTTCTTGATATAATTTGTCTTTCTTTAGCTGGTCATCTTTCCTCAGTTCATCAATTGTCTGCTTCGCTTTGGAGAGTTCTGCTTCCGTTTTCTGAACATTCAAAAAATAAAGAAACTGATCGCAAAGTTTTGAATTCAGTTGAATTAAAGGTGACCATTTATTTATTTCACGTTTGGCAAAATTTTAATCAAAGAAAGCACGACAAATAAACATTATACCTTAAGAAGTCGATTTATTTTGTAGCCTTCTTTCGTTATTGATCGCATCATTTCATTTAACGCCGTCTTTTCCTCGTCGGTCTTTTTCCACCTTAAAATAGAAAAATAAATAAACGTTGAATTAAGACAATTATAATAGATGATCTAAGAAATAGTTGCACGAGAAAAAAATGCAAAATTGTGATATTATTAAAAAAGAGACAAAAACGGATGTCTTACATATTCTCGGCCATTTCTCTTGCATTCTTCTGTTCCTTGATCTGAGCAAAATAAAACAATGTTGGTGATGAGACAAGATACTGGCACACCACCTTTATTTCCTTTGCTTTTTCCGCATGAAACAAGGACAATAGGAGACCGCTACGCACAGGCTGCAAGCTTGTAAATCAGTAAGGACAATAGGAGACCGCTACGCGCAGGCTACAAGCTTGTAAATCAGTAAGGACAATAGGAGACCGCTACGAGCAGGCTACAAGATAGTAAATCCTGAGTAGGGACAATAGGAAACCGCTACGCGCAGGCTACAAGATAGTAAATCAGTAAGGACAATGAGAGACCCGCCACGCGCAAGCTACAAGATAGTAAATCAGTGAGGACAATAGGAGACCGCTACGCGCAGGCTACAAGATAGTAAATCAGTAAGGACAATAGGAGACCGCTACGCGCAGGCTACAAGATAGTAAATCAGTGAGGACAATAGGAGACCGCCACGCGCAGGCTACAAGATAGTAAATCAGTAAGGACAATAGGAGACCGCTATGCACAGGCTACAAGATAGTAAATCAGTAAGGACAATAGGAGACCGCTACGCGCAGGCTACAAGATAGTAAATCAGTGAGGACAATAGGAGACCGCTACGCGCAGGCTACAAGATAGTAAATCAGTAAGGACAATAGGAGACCGCTACGCGCAGGCTACAAGATAGTAAATCAGTGAGGACAATAAGAGACCGCTACGCACAGGCTACAAGATAGAAAATCAGTAAGGACAATAGGAGACCGCTACACGCAGGCTACAAGATAGTAAATCAATAAGGACAATAGGAGACCGCTACGCGCAGGCTACAAGATAGTAAATCAGTAAGGACAATAGGAGACCGCTACGCGCAGGCTACAAGATAGTAAATCAGTAAGGACAATAGGAGACTGGTACGCGCAGGTTACAAGATAGTAAATCAGTAAGGACAATAGGAGACCGCTACGCGCAGGTTACAAGATAGTAAATCAGTAAGGACAATAGGAGACCGCTACACGCAGGCTACAAGATAGTAAATCAGTAAGGACAATAGGAGACCGCTACGCGCAGGCTACAAGATAGTAAATCAGTAAGGACAATAAGAGACCCGCCACGCGCAGGCTACAAGATAGTAAATCAGTAAGGACAATAGGAGACCGCTACGCGCAGGCTACAAGATAGTAAATCAGTGAGGACAATAGGAGACCGCTACGCGCAGGCTACAAGATAGTAAATCAGTAAGGACAATAAGAGATCCGCCACGCGCAGGCTACAAGATAGTTAATCAGTAAGGACAATAGGAGACCGCTACGCGCAGGCTACAAGATAGTAAATCAGTGAGGACAATAAGAGACCGCTACGCACAGGCTACAAGATAGTAAATCAGTAAGGACAATAGGAGACCGCTACGCGCAGGCTACAAGATAGTAAATCAGTAAGGACAATAAGAGATCCGCCACGCGCAGGCTACAAGATAGTTAATCAGTAAGGACAATAGGAGACCGCTACGCGCAGGCTACAAGATAGTAAATCAGTGAGGACAATAAGAGACCGCTACGCACAGGCTACAAGATAGTAAATCAGTAAGGACAATAGGAGACCGCTACGCGCAGGCTACAAGATAGTAAATCAGTAAGGACAATAAGAGACCGGTACGCGCAGGTTACAAGATAGTAAATCAGTAGGGACAATAAGAGACCGCTACGCGCAGGCTACAAGATAGTAAATCAATAAGGACAATAGGAGACCGCTACGCACAGGCTACAAGATAGTAAATCAGTAAGGACAATAGGAGACCGCTACACGCAGGTTACAAGATAGTAAATCAGTAAGGACAATAGGAGACCGCTACACGCAGGCTACAAGATAGTAAATCAGTAAAGACAATAGGAGACCGCTACGCGCAGGCTACAAGATAGTAAATCAGTAAGGACAATAGGAGACCGCTACACGCAGGTTACAAGATAGTAAATCAGTAAGGACAATAGGAGACCGCTACGCGCAGGCTACAAGATAGTAAATCAGTAAGGACAATAGGAGACCGCTACACGCAGGCTACAAGATAGTAAATCAGTAAGGACAATAGGAGACCGCTACGTACAGGCTACAAGATAGTAAACTAGAAATAGCTGAGAGCCAGTGAAGTGCTGCGATGTTACTCATCAAATAGTGTCAATACTTATAACGATTGTCAATAACCTCTATGATGATTACTAGTTTTTTTGTGTATTTTACTCAAAAATGTAACTGAATTGTTTGAATAATAAGAATGAATTTGCGTTGAATATAAATATAGTATTAAGTTGTACAGAATCGTTTTCCATTGCTTACTAATATTCGTTTGTAATGTTTTATGATTTTATTTTTATTTTTTTTATTTTTTTTATTTACCACTTATTTTATTTACAATATTCATACTGATAAATATTAAAAGTACAATCTCGATTCCAACAAGTAAATACAGTGCAAGTGGTGTTAAGTATTTGAAATTTAAGTAAAAACAAAAACAAAAAAAAAACAAAAAAAAAAAACAAAAAAAAAAGGAACTAGGATCGGAACTAGGAACTAGATTATTACAGAAATTATAATATGAAAAGAGAGAAAGACAATTAATGTTAAATAAAATGTTTCCAATTCCTATTAAAATTGTCAATGGTTTTGTTTTTGTATGCTATTTGTTGTAAAATTTCGAGTTTACTTTTAAGTAGAAAAGGGAAGCAGTCAAAGGGAACATCATCGCTGTCTTGGATAGTACAGAAGATATAATACTTGGCCACCAGAGTGACATAGTTTAAAATGTCTTTTGATTCTGTGTTGTTATCATGCCAACCAAATAGGATATTTCGTTCTGTGAGAGTTATTGCTTTCTTGTGTTTTTCTAGCCACCAATTTTGAAACGCGGACCAAAATTTGGTGGTAACAGGACAACGGTAGAATAGATGAGGCAGCGTTTGTGGTTGCATTTTGCATAGCTGACAGGTTTCAGAGTCATATCTTCATGCGGAAAAGCGAATATCTAGTTGGAAGTATATTGTGAATAATTTTATATTGAAAAATTTCAAGTTTTGTTTCGAGCGTGGTAGCAAAGGGGAGGTTATAAACACTCTTTAAGCACTCTTTCGAGAAGCCATAACGTAATAATTTTTGTTCAGCAGTGGGAGGTTGAAACTGGTGATCTCTAATTGCTGCATAGACAACACGGGTGGTGAAATCTTTGGGCATTGGACGTTGTTGTAACACATTGTCATTTTCGATCGGGATTTTTGTTGTTTTAATTTCGCGTCTCCAGTTTCGTGGAGTGGCGCTTATTAAACCGTAGTAAGTTGTAAATGGCACGCGAAGTTGGAAGGCTGTTTGAAATTTGTCATATGTCAAAAAGTTAAGATTTTCGTCAAGCAGGTCTTTGATGTATGTGATTCCAAATTGATGCCATTGTTTAAAGTAGATCATGTGTTTGTTTATCAGAATGTCTTTATTATTCCAGATGATTTCACTTTGTTTATATTTATTTTCTTCTGAGATGATAAGTTTGTTTTCTTGCCAGTACTTAGTATTTCAAGATAGAAGGGTGGTACATCATTTAGATTCAGTAATTTAATGTTGTAGTTACAATTGAGTAAGAAAGAAAGACTGCCATATTCCTTAAAGAAATGTTCGATTAAAGTTCTCCAGGAGGAGTTGGAGTTGGAGTGTTGTCGTATTCTTTGAATCCAGGCAATTTTGAGCGTTTGTAATGTTTTATGCCCCTGGGGATACGACGAGAGTTTAGCATTAACGCGACTAAAATTAACGCGAATTGGAGGGAATTGTGTTTGACATGATAACTCTGCGTAATAACTAAACAGCTTACCTCGAGCAAGAACGCAAAACCTCGGCTTTGGTTACTTTTTGCGATGCCGCGCCATATAACGAAAAACCAACTGTATTAGCGCGCACTAAAATAGCACATTTAATGTCGTCAAATTGCGTCAGCAATACTAATTAAAGGCCCGGCCAAACGAACACAACATTTCAACGCAACATCTTGCAACATTATTGGATCGTGTTGTGAAGGAGCTGGCCTAACGCGCGCAACATGTTGCAACATGTTGGATGGTGTTGGATCAAGTTTGAAAATGGTCAAATTTGATCCAACACCATCAAACATGTTGCAACAGGGAGCCAAACGCGTGTCAACACGTTGCGCGCGACAATGTTGCAAGATGTTGCGTTGAAATGTTGCGTTCGTTTGACGGGCCTTAAAGATCAAAAATAAAAAAAAATTCAAATTTGACTACGTTTAGAAACTCAATAATATTCAACGTTTCCTCTCAAAATGACTATGATCGCGAGATTAATTCGCAGTTTTAGCGTGCGCTAATACAATTGTTTTAACAGTTGCTAATACAGTTGTTCAAAACCAATCGTTGTTTCCTATCAAAATGACAATTTTACTCGCCATATGATCGCGAGATTAATTCCTTATTTAGCGCGCGCTATAATACAGTTGATTTTACAGTTACTAAATACAATTGTACATGTTCAGGCCTAGCTTTACAACGCACAATTCTACAACTACTGCCGCTGATAATACATACTGCATCCTCAGTCAAAATCATCGTCCACGAAATCCTCTACGAAAAACTAAAAACGATCTGTTGCGCCGTATATAAAGCGCCCAGGTCTCACTCGGTCAAATGAAACACAGGGAGCCCGTCACGATTAGTGTGCTACCCGCCTAAGGGCTCGCAGCAATCAGTAAGGTCAATAGGAGACCGCTACACGCAGGCTACAAGATAGTAAATCAGTTAGGACAATTAGGAGACCGGTACACGAAGGCTACAAGATAGTAAATCAGTAAGGACAATAAGAGACCGCTACGCACAGGCTACAAGATAGTAAATCAGTAAGGACAATAGGAGACCGCTACGCGCAGGCTACAAGATAGTAAATCAGTGAGGACAATAGGAGACCGCTACACGCAGGCTACAAGATAGTAAATCAGTAAGGACAATAGGAGACCGCTACACGCAGGCTACAAGATAGTAAATTAGTAAGGACAATAGGAGACCGCTACACGCAGGCTACAAGATAGTAAATCAGTAAGGACAATAGGAGACCGCTACGCACAGGCTACAAGATAGTAAATCAGTAAGGACAATAGGAGACCGCTACGCGCAGGCTACAAGATAGTAAATCGGTAAGGACAACAGGAGACCGCTACGCACAGGCTACAAGATAGTAAATCAGTAAGGACAATTAGAGACCGCTACACGCAGGCTACAAAATAGTAAATCAGTAAGGACAATAGGAGACCGCTACGCGCAGGCTACAAGATAGTAAATCAGTGAGGACAATAGGAGACCGCTACGCGCAGGCTACAAGATAGTAAATCAGTAAGGACAATAGGAGACCGGTACGCGCAGGCTACAAGATAGTAAATCAGTGAGGACAATAAGAGACCGCTACGCACAGGCTACAAGATAGAAAATCAGTAAGGACAATAGGAGACCGCTACACGCAGGCTACAAGATAGTAAATCAGTAAGGACAATAGGAGACCGCTACGCGCAGGCTACAAGATAGTAAATCAGTAAGGACAATAGGAGACCGCTACACGCAGGCTACAAGATAGTAAATCAATAAGGACAATAGGAGACCGCTACGCGCAGGCTACAAGATACTACATCAGTAAGGACAATAGGAGACCGCTACGCGCAGGCTACAAGATAGTAAATCAGTAAGGACAATAAGAGACTGGTACGCGCAGGTTACAAGATAGTAAATCAGTAAGGACAATAGGAGACCGCTACGCGCAGGTTACAAGATAGTAAATCAGTAAGGACAATAGGAGACCGCTACACGCAGGCTACAAGATAGTAAATCAGTAAGGACAATAGGAGACCGCTACGCGCAGGCTACAAGATAGTAAATCAGTAAGGACAATAAGAGACCCGCCACGCGCAGGCTACAAGATAGTAAATCAGTAAGGACAATAGGAGACCGCTACGCGCAGGCTACAAGATAGTAAATCAGTGAGGACAATAGGAGACCGCTACGCGCAGGCTACAAGATAGTAAATCAGTAAGGACAATAAGAGATCCGCCACGCGCAGGCTACAAGATAGTAAATCAGTAAGGACAATAGGAGACCGCTACGCGCAGGCTACAAGATAGTAAATCAGTGAGGACAATAAGAGACCGCTACGCACAGGCTACAAGATAGTAAATCAGTAAGGACAATAGGAGACCGCTACGCGCAGGCTACAAGATAGTAAATCAGTAAGGACAATAAGAGACCGGTACGCGCAGGTTACAAGATAGTAAATCAGTAGGGACAATAAGAGACCGCTACGCGCAGGCTACAAGATAGTAAATCAATAAGGACAATAGGAGACCGCTACGCACAGGCTACAAGATAGTAAATCAGTAAGGACAATAGGAGACCGCTACACGCAGGCTACAAGATAGTAAATCAGTAAGGACAATAGGAGACCGCTACGTACAGGCTACAAGATAGTAAACTAGAAATAGCTGAGAGCCAGTGAAGTGCTGCGATGTTACTCATCAAATAGTGTCAATACTTATAACGATTGTCAATAACCTCTATGATGATTACTAGTTTTTTGTGTATTTTACTCAATAAATATAGTATTAAGTTGTACAGAATCGTTTTGCATTGCTTACTAATATTCGTTTGTAATGTTTTATGATTTTATTTATTTTTTATTTTTTTTATTTACCACTTATTTTATTCACAATATTCATACTGATAAATATTAAAAGTACAATCTCGATTCCAACAAGTAAATACAGTGCAAGTGGTGTTAAGTATTTGAAATTTAAGTAAAAACAAAAACAAAAACAAAACAAAAAAAAAAACAAAAAAAAAGGAACTAGGATCGGAACTAGGAACTAGATTATTACAGAAATTATAATATGAAAAGAGAGAAAGACAATTAATGTTAAATAAAATGTTTCCAATTCCTATTAAAATTGTCAATGGTTTTGTTTTTGTATGCTATTTGTTGTAAAATTTCGAGTTTACTTTTAAGTAGAAAAGGGAAGCAGTCAAAGGGAACATCATCGCTGTCTTGGATAGTACAGAAGATATAATACTTGGCCACCAGAGTGACATAGTTTAAAATGTCTTTTGATTCTGTGTTGTTATCATGCCAACCAAATAGGATATTTCGTTCTGTGAGAGTTATTGCTTTCTTGTGTTTTTCTAGCCACCAATTTTGAAACGCGGACCAAAATTTGGTGGTAACAGGACAACGGTAGAATAGATGAGGCAGCGTTTGTGGTTGCATTTTGCATAGCTGACAGGTTTCAGAGTCACATATCTTCATGCGGAAAAGCGAATATCTAGTTGGAAGTATATTGTGAATAATTTTATATTGAAAAATTTCAAGTTTTGTTTCGAGCGTGGTAGCAAAGGGGAGGTTATAAACACTCTTTAAGCACTCTTTCGAGAAGCCATAACGTAATAATTTTTGTTCAGCAGTGGGAGGTTGAAACTGGTGATCTCTAATTGCTGCATAGACAACACGGGTGGTGAAATCTTTGGGCATTGGACGTTGTTGTAACACATTGTCATTTTCGATCGGGATTTTTGTTGTTTTAATTTCGCGTCTCCAGTTTCGTGGAATGGCGCTTATTAAACCGTAGTAAGTTGTAAATGGCACGCGAAGTTGGAAGGCTGTTTGAAATTTGTCATATGTCAAAAAGTTAAGATTTTCGTCAAGCAGGTCTTTGATGTATGTGATTCCAAATTGATGCCATTGTTTAAAGTAGATCATGTGTTTGTTTATCAGAATGTCTTTATTATTCCAGATGATTTCACTTTGTTTATATTTATTTTCTTCTGAGATGATAAGTTTGTTTTCTTGCCAGTACTTAGTATTTCAAGATAGAAGGGTGGTACATCATTTAGATTCAGTAATTTAATGTTGTAGTTACAATTGAGTAAGAAAGAAAGACCGCCATATTCCTTAAAGAAATGTTCGATTAAAGTTCTCCAGGAGGAGTTGGAGTTGGAGTGTTGTCGTATTCTTTGAATCCAGGCAATTTTGAGCGTTTGTAATGTTTTATGCCCCTGGGGATACGACGAGAGTTTAGCATTAACGCGACTTAAATTAACGCGAATTGGAGGGAATTGTGTTTGACATGATAACTCTGCGTAATAACTAAACAGCTTACCTCGAGCAAGAACGCAAAACCTCGGCTTTGGTTACTTTTTGCGATGCCGCGCCATATAACGAAAAACCAACTGTATTAGCGCGCACTAAAATAGCACATTTAATGTCGTCAAATTGCGTCAGCAATACTAATTAAAGGCCCGGCCAAACGAACACAACATTTCAACGCAACATCTTGCAACATTATTGGATCGTGTTGTGAAGGAGCTGGCCTAACGCGCGCAACATGTTGCAACATGTTGGATGGTGTTGGATCAAGTTTGAAAATGGTCAAATTTGATCCAACACCATCAAACATGTTGCAACAGGGAGCCAAACGCGTGTCAACACGTTGCGCGCGACAATGTTGCAAGATGTTGCGTTGAAATGTTGCGTTCGTTTGACGGGCCTTAAAGAGCAAAAATAAAAAAAAATTCAAATTTGACTACGTTTAGAAACTCAATAATATTCAACGTTTCCTCTCAAAATGACTATGATCGCGAGATTAATTCGCAGTTTTAGCGTGCGCTAATACAATTGTTTTAACAGTTGCTAATACAGTTGTTCAAAACCAATCGTTGTTTCCTATCAAAATGACAATTTTACTCGCCATATGATCGCGAGATTAATTCCTTATTTAGCGCGCGCTATAATACAGTTGATTTTACAGTTACTAAATACAATTGTACATGTTCAGGCCTAGCTTTACAACGCACAATTCTACAACTACTGCCGCTGATAATACATACTGCATCCTCAGTCAAAATCATCGTCCACGAAATCCTCTACGAAAAACTAAAAACGATCTGTTGCGCCGTATATAAAGCGCCCAGGTCTCACTCGGTCAAATGAAACACAGGGAGCCCGTCACGATTAGTGTGCTACTCGCCTAAGGGCTCGCAGCAATCAGTAAGGTCAATAGGAGACCGCTACACGCAGGCTACAAGATAGTAAATCAGTTAGGACAATAGGAGACCGGTACACGAAGGCTACAAGATAGTAAATCAGTAAGGACAATAAGAGACCGCTACGCACAGGCTACAAGATAGTAAATCAGTAAGGACAATAGGAGACCGCTACGCGCAGGCTACAAGATAGTAAATCAGTGAGGACAATAGGAGACCGCTACACGCAGGCTACAAGATAGTAAATCAGTAAGGACAATAGGAGACCGCTACACGCAGGCTACAAGATAGTAAATTAGTAAGGACAATAGGAGACCGCTACACGCAGGCTACAAGATAGTAAATCAGTAAGGACAATAGGAGACCGCTACGCGCAGGCTACAAGATAGTAAATCAGTAAGGACAATAGGAGACCGCTACGCGCAGGCTACAAGATAGTAAATCGGTAAGGACAACAGGAGACCGCTACGCACAGGCTACAAGATAGTAAATCAGTAAGGACAATTAGAGACCGCAACACGCAGGCTACAAGATAGTAAATCAGTAAGGACAATAGGAGACCGCTACGCGCAGGCTACAAGCTTGTAAATCAGTAAGGACAATAGGAGACCGGTACGCACAGGCTAGAAGATAGTAATGAAATCAGTAACGACAATAGGAGACCGCTACGCGCAGGCTACAAGATAGTAAATCAGTAAGGACAATAAGAGACCGCTACGCACAGGCTACAAGATAGTAAATCAGTAAGGACAATAGGAGACCGCTACACGCAGGCTACAAGATAGTAAATCAGTAAGGACAATAGGAGACCGCTACGCGCAGGCTACAAGATAGTAAATCAGTAAGGACAATAGGAGACCGCTACACGCAGGCTACAAGATAGTAAATTAGTAAGGACAATAGGAGACCGCTACACGCAGGCTACAAGATAGTAAATCAGTAAGGACAATAGGAGACCGCTACGCACAGGCTACAAGATAGTAAATCAGTAAGGACAATAGGAGACCGCTACGCACAGGCTACAAGATAGTAAATCAGTAAGGACAATAGGAGACCGCTACACGCAGGCTACAAGATAGTAGATCAGTAAAGACAATAGGAGACCGCTACACGCAGGTTACAAGATAGTAAATCAGTAAGGACAATAGGAGACCGCTACGCACAGGCTACAAGATAGAAAATCAGTAAGGACAATAAGAGACCGCTACGCGCAGGCTACAAGATAGTAAATCAGTAAGGACAATAGGAGACCGCTACACGCAGGCTACAAATAGTAAATCAGTAAGGACAATAGGAGACCGCTACACGCAGGCTACAAGATAGTAAATCAGTAAGGACAATAGGAGACCGGTACGCGCAGGCTACAAGATAGTAAATCAGTAAGGACAATACGAGACCGCTACACGCAGGCTACAAGATAGTAAATCAGTAAGGACAATAGGAGACGCTACACGCAGGCTACAAGATAGTAAATCAGTAAGGACAATAAGAGACCGCTACACGCAGGCTACAAGATAGTAAATCAGTAAGGACAATAGGAGACCGCTACGCGCAGGCTACAAGATAGTAAATCAGTAAGGACAATAGGAGACCGGTACGCGCAGGCTACAAGATAGTAAATCAGTAAGGACAATACGAGACCGCTACACGCAGGCTACAAGATAGTAAATCAGTAAGGACAATAGGAGACCGCTACACGCAGGCTACAAGATAGTAAATCAGTAAGGACAATAGGAGACCGCTACGCGCAGGCTACAAGATAGTAAATCAGTAAGGACAATAGGAGACCGCTACACGCAGGCTACAAGATAGTAAATCAGTAAGGACAATAGGAGACCGCTACGCGCAGGCTACAAGATAGTAAATCAATAAGGACAATAGGAGACCGCTACGCGCAGGCTACAAGATAGTAAATCAGTAAGGATAATAGGAGACCGCTACGCGCAGGCTACAAGATAGTAAATCAGTAAGGACAATAGGAGACCGCTACGCGCAGACTAGAAGATAGTAAATCAGTAAGGACAATAGGAGACCGCTACGCGCAGGCTACAAGATAGTAAATCAATAAGGACAATAGGAGACCGCTACGCGCAGGCTACAAGATAGTAAATCAGTAAGGATAATAGGAGACCGCTACGCGCAGGCTACAAGATAGTAAATCAGTAAGGACAATAAGAGACCGCTACGCGCAGGCTACAAGATGTAAATCAATAAGGACCATAGGAGACCGCTACGCGCAGGTTACAAGATAGTAAATCAGTAAGCGTGAAGAGCAAAGAGTGAAGCATCGTTTTGTGTGGTTCTGTTTGTAAACTGTTAATTGCTGTGTGCTTAAGAACGAAATAGAGAGGATTTTAAATTGGAATTGGATTATCCATATATATATTTTAATGTAAACTTTGTAATTCAGTTTTCACTACAAGTGAGGTACTTCAATGAAATCTCTACATATCTACACTTTCTTGAACGTCTTAGACAGTCTAGTACATTCATGTGAAAGAACATCTTTCTATTTCTCAGCATAGGATGAAGGTTAATGGCTAGGATTTGAGAAAGCGTTCTTGACCACATAGTCTCCACATGTACATAAATCTGACATACGAAAATATTATTGAGAAACTTGGTAAATATTTTAACAATTCAATAAGTTAAATGCAACTTAGCAGCGTTATAGTTAAACTTATATTTTAATCAAGGAAATTCAAATCTTTTTCATTCTTACTTCGTTCTGCTGGAACTTGTCTTTGATCTCTAAATCCCGGATTTTTCTTGATTGCCGCTTGAATTTCGCTGCGAAGTCTTCTCTTTCTTTTATCAGGGTGTTTTTTAAATCTCTGTGAAGAGAAACAGAAAGTTATAAGCTTTTACGTGTGTTCGAGCCCGCTTTTTGTACAAACATTTTACTCATACATATTTGCTATGATGAACGTTTTGGGGAAATGCTTGATCAAGTTCTTAGTTCTTGAAACATGATGTTGAATCTAAGCGTGTACAAGTGGCGCCGCAAACTGACTCTGATATGTTGGGTATCAAATATGGCGTGATTGGTTAAAAAAAACTATCAAAGGGAACAGAAACTTGCTTGGTTTATAGACATGTTTCAAATGATTCAAGATTTAAAAAAGCTGAATGGGAGAAATAGCTGGAAACAAACAAAAACATTTTGCTTATGCGTATGTTTTGCTTCAAATTTTGATTGGGTTTATCCGTTAATTTTGATTGCTAGATACAAGATTTTGGGTTCAAATATTTTAAATAAAAAACTCTGTTGAAGAAGCTTTTGCTTTGCTGTAAAACAGAATGAAATTTTAGCGTCCATGGGCCAGATTCACAAAGCCTTCCTTAGTTAAGTTCCTTAGTGTTAGTGTTAACATTAGCCTATTGGTGGTTTGCACGTCGGCCATGTTGGGGGAAAAACAATGGAAATCGTTTGTATAAAAATAGAATTTTGTTGCCAAAGAATGATAAATTCATTATTCTGATCCTTAACGCGGCAGACTTGCAAACCACCAATTGTTAAAAAAATACTGCAACAACAATAGGCCAATGTTATAAACTACAATAGTTAACTTTCATCTTATTAGTCCCGGTTTATACGTCGCATTTCACATGTGCCAAATCTAATTCAGGAATTAAATACATGTGAAGTTCGACGTTCAATTTAAAATTCGACGTCTAATGTCGAATTTAATTATTTGAGTCGACCCAAATAGGCATATGATTCGGCACATGTAAAATCCGACGTTTAAACCGGGCCTTAGAACGGCTTTGTGAAACTGACCCATGATATGGTTCATAACTGGGCCTTAGAAAGGCTTTGTGAAACTGACCCAAGATATGGTTCATAACTGGGCCTTAGAAAGGCTTTGTGAAACTGACCCATGATATGGTTCATAACCGGGCCTTAGAAAGGCTTTGTGAAACTGACCCAAGATATGGTTCATAACCGGGCCTTAGAAAGGCTTTGTGAAACTGACCCATGATATGGTTCATAACCGGGCCTTAGAAAGGCTTTGTGAAACTGACCCATGATATGGTTCATAACCGGGCCTTAGAAAGGCTTTGTGAAACTGACCCATGATATGGTTCACAACCGGGCCTTAGAAAGGCTTTGTGAAACTGACCCATGATATGGTTCATAACCGGGCCTTAGAAAGGCTTTGTGAAACTGACCCATGATATGGTTCACAACCGGGCCTTAGAAAGGCTTTGTGAAACTGACCCATGATATGGTTCATAACCGGGCCTTAGAAAGGCTTTGTGAAACTGACCCATGATATGGTTCATAACCGGGCCTTAGAAAGGCTTTGTGAAACTGACCCATGATATGGTTCATAACCGGGCCTTAGAAAGGCTTTGTGAAACTGACCCATGATATGGTTCATAACCGGGCCTTAGAAAGGCTTTGTGAAACTGACCCATGACATGGTTCATAACCGGGCCTTAGAATCAATAAAATTATGTTCCCACTAGTGACATAAGTGACGTAAGCGGAATCGTAAGCGGAATCGGAATCGTAATAAGCTTACGATCTAGTGGAAATCAAAACGACGGAAGCGGATAGTAAGCGACGGAAGCAGAAGCGGAATCAGAAGAAAAAGGAAACCTTCTGATCCTTCTGATTCCGATTCCGTCGAGCTTCCGACTCCGATTGCGACTCCGTTTTTTAATTTCTACTAGAATGTAAGGTTCCTTACGCTTCCGACTCCGACTCCGCTTCCGATTACGTCGCTAGTGGGAACCTGCCCTAAGAGGTATTTAGCAAATGAAAATATTAATAAGTGTAACTGACGTCAGAAGTCCTGTAAGGGTCTTGTTCTTCTCAGTTTGTTGCTTTGCTGTATCCTCAGATTGCAAATCCTGAAATAAGCAGTTAACATCAGAGAAATGTAACAGCGATAGTTATTTTAAGCCCCTTTAATACCCTGTGGGTCCCCTGTGCGAGTATAGTTAATACCCTGTGGGAGTATAGTTAATACCCTGTGGGCCCCTGTGGGAGTATAGTTAATACCCTGTGGGTCCCCTGTGGGAGTATAGTTAATACCCTGTGGGAGTATAGTTATAAATACCCTATGGGAGTATAGTTAATACCCTGTGGGCCCCTGTGGGAGTATAGTTACCCAAAAATAACCGAAAACGATCCGAAGGTGACCCGCGGATGACCCGAGGACGCCAACCGAGTTGATATGTGGTTAACCCGTAGATATCCCACCATTTTCGCCCCCATTGCTACACGGACCTTTTTTAATGTCAGTTTCAGCTCTGACTTTTAAAATTCTGACCAAAAGAAACGAAGACTCTGGGGACTAGAATATTTTTACTGTCTATTTCTCATAAGAGCTTCCAACACAACACAGATTTGTTTTGATCTGTTTACAGTATTACCAGAATATTATCAAAGTGATTTTTACAGAGACACCAACCTGACTTTGATTGTCGTTATCCCAGCATGGCTGACTGTGCGGAAAAATAACGATTAGTTAATACTGAAAAATCACTAACAATTCCCATCTAAAACTTAATTTATTAATTCACCTCCTCCTCATCCATCTTTGATTAATTAATTATAGAATGTTTATGTTTATAGCTGGTATTTTCTCATTAATAATAATAGTAAAGTAATAATAATTTATTAATTAGTATAAGGGCGTTACAGTGCATATTGTACAAAATAGAAACAATAATATGTAAAAGGTAATTAGACTACAAAACAAATATAAAAACGAAATTAAAACAAAATTATCTATTATATATATTGAAGAAATTTTAAAATGTCTAAAGTAGAACTTAGTCTAATTTCTAAAGGAATCTCATTTCATAACTTAGGCGCAACACAAAAAACTCTTGTCGCCATAACTTTTAAGTTTAGATTTAGGAATACTAAATAACCAGATAAGATGACTTCAAGCTGCAGCTAGGAATGTTACATTAAAGCAAGTCACTGCTTCAACCCCGGCTACTAAGCCTCCCCCCCCCCCCCCACTACAAACACACACACGCACACTTTTACGATAATATACATAAAACCACGAAGAGATAACTTACATTCTAAGCAGTTGAATTCTTCCAACTCCGCTCTGCTGATCTAGTGAAGGTTGGAATTGCAACTGCTAAAAAAAGAGAAAGCTGGTTTTCAGCTGACGTGTAATGTATTAATTAAAATGATTTCAAATCGAAATCATAACTTTAGCTAGATATCAATATACGCCAAATATCTGTGCCGCTTCTAATGCAATTTTTTGCGCGCGATGTCTTAATATATTTTCATACCAGATGTAGTTAAATGTTCTCCATTTACTTTCTTTACTTGAAAACTAATTTTATTGGATCTCACAAAAAAAATGACAAATCAAAATTAGCTGGAGCTAATGGCTTTTCTTTACAGCGAACAGAAGCAAAATACGTTTTCCAACTACGAGATACTTTCAATTCCAGAGACCCGCCTTTATATTCGCTGCTGAACAAAATCAAAATATATGACTTACTCCACAATTTCTGATCTCGCCTGGTTCAAGCGGGTCCCAGACCGGAATAACCTCGCCAGGCTCAAGTTGCTCAGCTGTGAAGAAAACAAAAAGTGCGTTCTGTTAAAAAATAATGGTAACTCGAAATTCAACATAACTTACTGTAAATAGAGAACAATCTTTAAAAAAAAACTAAATCTAATTTACCTTCTCTGATAGCAGCCATAGTAATCACTCACAATGCTTTATTTCTCCACAAAAATCGTAAATCAGCGCTCCGAATGTAAACACAACTGATTCGTTAAAGACGCAGTCTGATTCTGAGCTGAGCTGTTGCTTTCATGACGTAATAAAGGACTTCGCGCGCCTTATAAGGAAAAGCGTATTATAAGCGCGCGCAGCTGTGTCACGCAGTGTCACGCTGTTCCGAACAAAAAGATGGCGGAAGTTGTCCCCACCCTGCCCGAGCCAAAGTTCCATACATTTCTCTACAAAACGCAGAAAAACTTTTACATGAGATATTCAAACTTCGCCCGACTGTTAGGGTAACGTTGTTGAAAGGTAGAGTGCCCCTGCTCAGAAAAACATATAAATACTTCGGCTCGCCTATAAAACCCACGAACTTGCAGCGTGTCACGTAAAACCCAGTTTTAAAGTTTAAAACACAAATTTTCAGTGGCAGCGAGTCAAGTTCACTCATACTTTCAGCCGCTTTGATTGGTTTTCCCGCGTCATCCGATAAATGTAATGAGAATAAGCAACTTGATCGGCACAAAGTTACAACTTGGGTTGTTGGAAATCGTCTTCGAGCCCGAGAGCTTACTCGCAGGCTAAAATAAGGTAAGCAAAGTTTTGTCATTTCGGCGGAACAACTTATCTCCCTGCAACAAACCAAATGGCAAACTGATCCTTTATACCGCAGAAAAACAGAAACAAAAGCAAATAAAGTATAAATAGAATCAGAAGCTCATAACAGAGAACAACAATAATATTTTAGCCTCAGAGGACCACCCATGTAGGAGATTCATTAACGAGGCTATGCACTCGTACCGTCTTAGATCTCAACTGGTACACGTGGCCGGACCGCGTACAAATAGAAATCGAGACTCATTTATCCAGCGCGGGGCAAGCTGCACAAGTAAATAGTACAAAGGCATACAAGTATATTGTATAGTATAGCAAAGTTTGCTTTTTGTAATCTTTTTAATTGTAAATTTCATGTAATTCTTTTAGCCAAAGTCAAGTATTAAAGTACTATTATTATAGCTTTTGGTGGAATACAATAGTGCCCAATATTTCGCTTTGCAATACAGAGCTTGTTAAGGGGCTGACACTTTTTAAAGGCGCTCCTTTACTTAGATACACCACGCGTGATCCCGCGCGCGCTATCTTTCAGATGGTTTATCGTTTAAAGAGGACCGAGCTAGAGCTGGGTCCGAGAAGTTTCTGGCTTAGAGAGAGTTTATGCCGCTATTGATATGTTCATGTTTTAGCAATCATCACCGCAGTGAAAGCAGAACTGCCTGAGGTGTATGTGCGGAGGCAGTTTTCTTTTCTTTTCCGTTTTGAGGAGGGGGGGGGAGGGATTACTACGAATTTAAGTGATGGAGAGATGCAGAGGACCTGTATATCCCACGATGGATGTACAAGCGTAAAAATATCATGTATTTATGGTGGGATTTTAGGGGGTAAAAATTCTGACTTCACTCGCACTTCCCCGAGCACCCGCCCCCCCCCCCCCCCCCCCCCACTTTGTTAGTTACTGGTTGATAGATCGTTCAGGTCATGTGCAAGTCATGTGAAAAACGTTGCCAAACTACTGATGATTTCAATTATCTTCAGTATTCAATTTACACTGCACTGCTCGAATTCCACCCATTAAGCAGACAATATTACCCTTCACAGAAATTCAGTTGATTTGAAGTCATGGAGAACCTAAACAGTTTATCACAGCCTGAATCGGTCACGACACGTTTATTCGAAGCTCAAATGACAGTGAAGCCGCGACAGTCACTAATCGACGAGAAAATTAACATTAATGTTGAAGGACTTTCACCAGGACAGCCCGTCACAATAGCAGCAAAACTGACCGGGGATTCCAATGAGGAGTTTGAATCTTATGGACATTTTATAGCAGATGAAGCGGGATGGGTTTGTGTAGCGGACCATGGCTGTCTCGCCGGAACGTACAAAGGGGTTGACGCGATGGGGCTGTTGTGGAGTATGCAGCTCTCACCTGGACAAAGAAAGGGTCAAAGATTGAGCAAGAAGGATCTCACAAAACCGTATTACATCCATGTGCAGTTATTTGATGGCCACGTTGAAGATTTTCGCAGTTTGGAGTTACAGCCGATGACAAGCGTGACATTTGAGAAGTGGTACATGGCACATGGGGTACAAAGAATTCCTATTAAGGAGGGGAGGCTGCGTGGAACTTTGTTTATACCTTCTGGGAAAGGGCCGTTTCCAGGTAAACAGTTAACTAAAAGACCATGTGCCCTGTTAGGATTCTTCATTTTAACGTAGCTCAGTAGGTCGAGCAAATCGTGATGTTCGGCAATAAGGGGCCTTTGGATTTGATAACGAGCTATAACGAGCGGTATATCAAGTCCCTAAGTACCGCTCAATTCTGTTGCTGACCAGTAGATAACTATAAAGGGTCTGGATGGGGCTGGATGGGGAGGGGGTTCAAATGTCAGTTAAAATTTAGGCCATCTTTCTGATGTCAGTTAAATTTTGGGCCATTTATCAGTTGTCACTTAATGACTGTTAAAAATTATTTAAGACCTTGAATAACTGTTTTGACCCCCTATAATTATTAAAAATACATATACAGTTGAACCTCTCTCATACGGACACCGAAGGGACAGAGCAAAATGTCCGTATTAGAGAGGTGTCCGTATTATAGAGGTCACCACGATGACGTCACTTTTAATTTTTGTTCAGTAACTAAAAACAGGCCCACACTCGTCTTTTTACTGCATCTAAATTGATTAATATACCGCACTGAGACACTGTCTATCAGTAGTGTACTAGATTGTAGGGTTAGGGTTAGATGCTAAAATCACAGCCTTGACTGAGGCACACTTCCGCAAACTTCAACTCTCTATAAGTTGAATAGCTTTCTTTTTTAGCTTCTTCTCTCTCTGCTAAGCTTGGTACTACAAAATTAATATCCTGCAACAACGAAAACTAAAAAAGCCAGACACAGCCGGACAAAATAGCAGGAAGTACATTTACGGCCAACAAATCATTTCAGATCCTATCATTTCAGCGAGAAAGGCTAGAGAAGTTTAAAAAAACAATAAGAAAAACAAGGAGAAAACAATAAACGAGCCGCCAGGCAAAAAAGGACGCTAAAAGACGCTAAATTTAATTTATAGTTTGAAATGTGATGTATATAATTGTTTGTTTACTCATGTCTTTACTAGTCCAGGGAGGGAGATAAACTAGAAAGGGACAACCTCTTTTATCTCCTTTTCACGTTTCATTTGTAAATAAACATTATTATTCCATAACAAATTGACATTATTATGTATGGTGCCGTATGGAAAAATTGGAAGGGAATTTATTATTATTATTATTATTATTATTATTATTATTATTATTATTATTATATCTCCTTTAACTTTATGCCACATTACAACATAGTAGCCGAGCATAGTAGAAGTCTACTTGATTGAGAGTGCCTTTCTTAGGATGTGTGACGTTCCTAGTAGTGTAATCTTCTGTAGTTTAGTAATTTTGATGTTACCCGGGATTTGTTTGATGTATTTCTCCAAGCCCTTTTTTATTAGTCCCAGTGCTCCAATCACAACTGGGATCGTTGTGGCCTTCATCCCCCACATTCGTTCAATCTCGATTTCGAGATCTTTATATTTTGAGAGCTTTTCGGTAACTTTAACTGAGGTGTTCTTTTCAGTGGGTATAAACATATCAATGAGTAGGCATTTTTTATCCTGTTTGTCTTTTATATTAAACAATGTCTGGTCTGTTGGCCTTTATCTCACGATCTGTCTGTATTGGCATATCCCACAAGACTGTGATGTTGTTTTTTTCTGTTACTGTATGGGGTTCATGCTCATACCATTTCTCTTCTATGTTTATATTTAGCTTTTTCCTGCAAGTGTACATAAAATTGATGTTAAGGCTTAATCGATTTTTAAGAAATTTGTTAATAAAGTATTGCTTTGGAATTTTATATTTAGCTCTTTTATTATTATTATTATTATTATTATTATTATTATTATTATTATTATTATTATTATTAAGAGGTCAAATTCGACAAGAGCACTAACACCACGGGAAACCACAAATCCGTTGCATGCGGAATTTTAAAGGTTTAATCAGTCAACACTAAAATCCTCCATAACAAACTAAATGTACTATTCCTGTTCAAAACATGTAAAAGGAGCAAATGGCATTAAAAACACAAGGTCTTGCAGGCCTGTTACCCCCATTTTACACTTGATTTCACAATCAACTTTACGCAAGCAAGAGAGTTTATCGATAGATTTTATCACATTATTCAAACAAAAACTAACACTTTACACGTATCAACTTTGTCTTAAATCCATTTAACTCCAATTCCGATAAAAACAACGGCGAAAAAGCATTATTATCTTTCCAAAATCGAAGTTTTTGACGAAGAAACAACTTCCTCCGTACATTTCCTTCTGTTTGGCCCCTGGCGATCCCAGAATCCATTGCGCATAACTCTGGTAACTCATTCAATATTTGCCGCCATATACTATATCTCGTTCAACGCTTCGCGTATTCACAAAATAAAAATAGACGGTTACACCTGCCAAGATAGCTTTTATATATATTCAAGTTGTCATTGTTATTATTTTGTTCCCCTTTTTCTTCACGTTGTCGATGGACTCAGTCTGCCGTGACAAGTTAAACTAAAGTACGTGAACTTGAGTCGTACTTGCACTAGCCTGCACAACATGCCCTTTTGAGGTAGTGACATATTATATTTTCTCTTTCTCTTTCAGGCATTATAGATTTGTTCGGTACAGCAGGCGGGTTGATCGAGTTCAAGGCTTCACTCCTGGCGTCACGTGGGTTTGCAACCTTAGCACTTGCCTACTTTGCTCATGAGGACCTTCCGAAGATGCCAACTGAAATAGAGCTGGAGTACTTTTTTGAGGCTTGTGATTGGATGCTGGCTCACCCTAACGTCATGTCACGTGGTCTGGGATTGATGGGCGTTTCCAAAGGTTCTGAGCTGGTTCTCACAATAGCAGCTCACAGAAACGACATCAGTGCAGTCGTGGGAATTTCCCCTGCGCATTCTATCGTAGGATTCCCGCTGAAATACCAAGGGAAGCCGACAGACTTTCTGAAGTTTGAACCGGATCTTGTTAAGGTCTCAAAAAATGGGGCGTTGATCTTCAAGGAGACATATCCCCCCGACTCAACGGACGCCCCGGGAAGTACAGCTGCTATCAAAGTGGAGAAAATCCAGGGGGATATACTGTTAATATGTGGAGGTGATGATGAAAATTGGATGGCTGAGAAAATGGCGGCGAAAATTGTATCCAGGTTGAGGAAATATGGTAGGGAATCCAAATGCACAGTCCGGTGCTATCCCCGGACGGGGCATTTGATCGAGCCCCCGTATGCCCCACCTTGCCTTAGCTCCTACCACAAGACATATAGAATGTCCGTGGAATGGGGTGGACAGCCTAGAGAGCATGCACTGGCGCAGGAAGATTCTTGGAAACATATTTTGAACTTTTTCTCAATAAAGTTGTCATTAGCAAACCACCAAAGCCGTTTGTAGATGGTCAGGGTAGAGCTAGTTGTTTCATAAAAAGAATCTAAGAAAGCAGCAAAACAATTTGTTTAATAAATTTGTGTAACACTGCAAATTGCTTGCCACTTGCGTAATAATAGAGCAGTTTTCATTTGAGTGTCGTAAAACCAAAACCAAAGTAATTACTCTGACCAATCACAGCAGTCGTAAACAATCCAATGAACCAATCAGAGCTCGAAGCAATTACATGTCGGCGGCGCCAAGCGCGGGAAAACGCGTGCGAGCAAGTCACGATTGGTTTTGGTTTTACTTCTGATTGGTCGAGAAAGTGGCGCGAGATTTTTTAGCCAATCACAAAGCGCAGCAATGCAAAACCAAAGCAATTGTGTAATTACTTTCGATACTCAATTGAAAACTGCTCTAATATTTGCATGGCGCCACTAATTGCCCATGGCAATTTAAAATAAAAAATTTAAAACTTAAATGCTGTTCATAACATTTATGAGGTTCTAACAAAGTTAGAGAGTATTTTAAATTTTTGAAATTCTTGTACGTTTTAGTGTCAATTACCCCTTGAAATCATCTTATATTTTTAATCTTCGTTAATGTTAAGAAAGTATGATATATTTTTCTTGTTTTATTATAGACTAGTACACGACCCCTCAAGCATGTCAGTTGATTGCTTTAATTACTGATCGTGTTTAAATAAAGGATCATTACTACTACTTTTCTTTTATTTGACATTCGCTCAGTGTCGATCTATTTTAAAACACGGGACTCGCACCTGTTTCGGGGGACAAAACAGAGTTCAAAATCGACATTGAGGTTTTTAGGGTGCTGGCCGTCCCTTCATCAGTAGAAACCACTGTTGAAGTCAGAAAAGGTCTGCTTTATTTACTCACAGCTCAGATGGCTAGAAGAGAACGTTTTTGAACTCGCCTGACGTGACTGGGGGAAATTTGAAAAGTAAGATTTCCTGGTCAAGATCCATGATCCAAAATTAACCAAATATATAATTCCAGCTCAACTCATGAAGCTACTGAGGCCCTCTTTGCAAGTATACAAGTGTGAAAAAGGCAGTTATCGTAATGACCTAAGTCAAGTTAAATCTTAGTCTCCCACGCAGCCGTTTATATTTGTCTCGTCACGCAACGGGGAGGAGCGAGCGTTGCGTGACGAGACAAATAACGGCTGCGTGGGAGACTAGTTAAATCCATGTCGTTTCTCCGCTGTAAGGATTAGATTGCTGTGTTGTTTTAGATTTTAATAGGAGTTGTACACGGGAAGTTCGATCTGGCCCTTTCCCCCGTCCCACCACCGTCCAATCACCTTCCATGTAACATAAACAACGTGATATTCTAGTCATCGCATGTCTGCTGACCAACTTGGTTGGGGGCCGGATCTCTTCGATCTTCGGTCTAATGTCTCATTCCGTCTCTTCCCCCATGTGGCCCACATGTTCGGTTTATCGTTTATAAAATCGTCGTTTCTTCTTAGGAGTTTAACACTCAGCGACAAGGATATTTATCGTAGGATTTCAGACATGGTTGCACAAATCTCTGTCAATCCTCGGTCTTCACTTATGGACCGCAAGGTGAAGATATGCATATCAGGACTTGAAGCAGGACAACATGTTACTTTACATGCTTCTATGGTGGGTGATGCTAATGAAGTATTTGAATCTCACGCCCATTATATCGCCAACGAAGAAGGTAAGCTTGAGTATAGCCTGGAAGAAAATTTATGCACCGTCTATTGAAATTACGACCACTGACACGAGAACGTATTGTACAGTATGTTGCCCAGTTTCCGGCCACTTTAGTTTGTAATTGCTATAACTTCTTGTTTTTGTACGGAAAATTTCTCAATGTAGAATACCTGGCCAGTTATTTACATATCCCTGAACGTTTTATAGAACAAGTCATATGAAAACAAAAGGATTCATTATTCAATGAGATGCAAATAAGTGGTCGGGTATTCTACAGTTTAGCCGTAACAGTAAGTTAATTGGACTGAGTGGAGTACAATTTGTAACTACAACCCTGGCCAATACTCTTGGGACACTACCGAAATAACTCTGCAATATAACACAATTCATCCTTCCCCCCCCCCCCCCCTGCAATGTTGACCTCACCGGCACAAAGCTGTTTTCACGGCAATCAACATTGCTTTGAGGAGGGGGGAAGGGACTGAAATAGAATGTGGTAACAACATTCAGAATCACAGTGAGTACTAGGATAAGAATATATCAGGGAAACATATTTTTGCATGCAATTTCAGTGATTGTCCCAAGAAGTATTGGCCAGGGTTGTAGTAATTGGACTGAGTGGAGTACAATTCAGGGAGTAATTGGGAAAAAAAATGCGACCGAACGGTATTTTCTCCTTTCCAAGTTTTCGTTCACTTGGCAGGCAGTCTGTTTTAGCAAGCTCGAAAACAAAAGCTACCTTTTCCGTTGATCTTCGAGCCAGCTTCTGGTTTGGCTGATCATAGCACAAAACACAAAGATTTTAGCGAACCAACAGTGATATTAACACGATCGACATAAACGCGGCGCCATGCATGTAAAATTGACAACTAAAATTAATATCATTATTAAGCTACAAAAATAAAACTTTATTTCAAACCAGTTAAAAGAATATATCATACATAAATTATAAGGACTAGTTAGATTTATAAGACTTCATCAGACTAAGTTTTTACAAAAATAAAAACAAGGCTACTAAAATTAATATAAACAAGCACAAAGCAGAAATGAGTAAATACAAAGCGAAGTTATGTGCCAGAATAAAAAGTAAAATGAAACGAAATAATTATCCAGTAAATGAAACTACGGCTGAGAAATGCAGCCATCAGGACAAACTGTAAACTCAACATTATTTGCTATGATGAACCAAGGTTTGCAGAATAATATTTCCATCAGTCGGGAAAAGATTTGAGAGGATGTAGTTACAGCTACTCCCATGCAGCAAGTCTCCAACATATGCATGCTTGATTCAGAGACCAGAAAAAATGAAACAATCATGATTCTGGACAAAAAAAACTTTACGACTGTCACTTTGAGAAAAAAACAAACATAGCCAAATGTCACTAACAAGTTTACAAATGAACTTCCAAGTGAATTGTAGAACTGTCAACAAAACATCAAGCTATCGATCGCGAGCAAGCTGGAGCTAATTATATTGCCATGCATTTTTTCCTCATATTCATCAACAAGTCATTCAATTCGAGCGACAAAAACAGCCCGATAAAAATATCAATGGCTCAAAACGTTGCTAGCAGTGGTTTTAATTACGATGATCTTTGTAAAACTAACTCAACTTTTGGTAAAAAAGTCTGCACTGTGATAAATCCACCGTCAATTTCATCATCATGAACACATGAACAAAGAGAATACTTCCTGACATAATTTAGCACTGAGATGAAAACAACCGTGAATAATAAGAGCGAAGTAAAAATTCCACATAATAAAGCTCCCCATTCTGCCTTCTATAGGTCTAACAATCTCCTGCATTGCTTGTCGCGAACCACATTTAATTAACACATTAACATTAACACAGGTTATTTTTTTAGTTATAAGCCTCAAAAGCTAAACAGTAGGTCTGAAAGATCCCCACATATCATTACCATGGTAACCACTGATGACAAAATAACAGTCACTTTTGGTCAATAACTAAATGTACATTTTAATTTTACCATAATTTATATTATGACCTTGGCCTGATGTTTTGTTATAATTTTCCAAAGTTAAAACAGTCAAAAAGCCGAAAACTGGTACGAGCCACTTTAATCCCATCAATAACAAAATTGGAGATCAAAAAGTCTATGTGGACTTTTTTGTACTCAAAACATTGAGGATATTTTCTATCATTTTTTTGAAAGCTGAGGAGGAAAACAGCTAAATTAAATTATGTTACAGCACAAGTCCATTAAAAAGAGAAAATATTTTGTTCTTTGTACGGTCAGTATAAAACACGGACTACGGACTGCGGACTACGGACTGGGTATAAAACACGGACTAGGGTATAAAACGCGGACTACAGACTACGGACTGGGTATAAAACACAGACTAGGGTATAAAACGCGGACTATGGACTACGGACTGGGTATAAAACACGGACTAGGAATAAAACGAGGACTGAGAATCATGGATAACGAGGACCGAAGCTGTTAACATAAAATATTGATTTACCTCGATAAATACGTAGATTTTTAATACGTAGGGGTTGCGGCATGCTACTTTACAAACGTTTGGTCTCTTGATATTTGAAAAAAAAAAATTAAACAAAGGAAAGCAGATATATTATCTTAATTCTCGCAACTTTTCTTGTTTACAATCTGCTTTATACCCTGCGAGCAGAGTCCCCGGCCTTGGATCTTCACAGGCTAGAAAAATAAATCAAAGCGGCTCCTTTGAGCCAACCCGTGAATGCGAAATGCCAACGGTAACGCAATATTGCAGGGTTATTTTTTGGAAATTAATTATGTGACGAACGCGAACGAATAAAAAACCCAGTAATTTTCAGTTCGAAAAAAAAAAATAAAACAAAAGATAAATCCGTCCTGGGCGAGGATTGAACTCGCTTCCTACAGGTGGCTCCGGCTCTATTGCCCGACTACTAATCCACTACGCTACCTAGGATTTGGCTAACTACTAACGTCAATTTTTTTATTTCAACGTAGATATGCCGAAAAAGTTTACATCTGAGTGAGTGATGGATCGCGTGTCGTTACATTTAATTTCCAAAAAAAAAAACAAACCAATATTGTGTTACCGTCTGCATTTCGCATTCACGGGTTGGCTCGAAGGAGCCTTTGATTTATTTTTCTAGCCTGTGAAGATCGAAGGGGGCTCTGCTCGCTGGGTATAAAGCAAATTGTAAATAAGAAAAATTGCAACAATTAAGATAATATTTCTGCTTTCCTTTATTTGAATTTTTTTCAAATATCAAGAGACCAAACGTTTGTAAAGTAACATGCCGCGACCCCTACGTATTAAAAAATCTACGTAGTTTATTGAGGTAAACCAATATTTTGTGTTTACAGCTTCGGTCCTCGTTACTTGACACACAGTCCGCGTCTTATACCGAGTCCATGATTCTCAGTCCTCGTTTTATCCTTAGTCCGTGTTTTATACCCAGTCCGTAGTGCGAAGCCCGTAGTCCGCAGTCCGTGTTTTATACTGACTGGTTCTTTCTATCATAACTTCAATATGATACAATATTTTTTTGCGCTGATGGGTTCTTTAGACATTGAAATTACTTCAGGTTCATATGATTCAGAGACAGGTTCATATGATTCAGAGACAGGTTTTTATATGATTCAGAAACAGGTTTTTATATGATTCAGAGACAGGTTCATATGATTCAGAGACAGGTTCATATGATTCAGAGACAGGTTCATCTGATTCAGAGACAGGTTCATATGATTCAAAGACAGGTTCATATGATTCAGAGACAGGTTTTTATATGATTCAGAAACAGGTTTTTATATGATTCAGAGACAGGTTCATATGATTCAGAGACAGGTTCATATGATTCAGAGACAGGTTCATCTGATTCAGAGACAGGTTCATCTGATTCAGAGACAGGTTCATATGATTCAGAGACAGGTTCATATGATTCAGAGACAGGTTCATCTGATTCAGAGACAGGTTCATATGATTCAAAGACAGGTTCATATGATTCAGAGACAGGTTCATATGATTCAGAGACAGGTTCATATGATTCAGAGACAGGTTCATCTGATTCAGAGACAGGTTCATATGATTCAGAGACAGGTTCATATGATTCAGAGACATGTTCATACGATTCAAAGTAAAGACCCCCTGTTGTCTGACCTTGTAAGTGACCCTGTGATCCCTGTGGTCCCTGTACCCCCTGTGGTCTGACCTTGTAAGTGACCCTGTGGTCCCTGTGGTCCCTGTGGTCCCTGTACCCCCTGTGGTCTGACCTTGTAAGTGACCACCTCTCAACTGTGGAGGTTCAACTGGAATTTCAAATCAGCCAAGCGTTTAGTGCGAGGACAATTTTTTGAAATTACGAGACAGCATGATTGATAATAATGATTAATTGTATGACACAAAGTTCAAAATAACTTATTAATCACACCAATACAAAATTCAAGATTAAAAAATATATGTGGGCTTTCATTTACTTAAAGCATTTACAAAGCGTTGGTGTCCAATAGTTATTGCAAAAAGTTGTATTTGGATAGCTGTAATTTGACGCCCATGTCACTGTGCACCGATTATGAAAGAAATGGGCGTGCTGATGACCATTCGCAATCAAAGAATTTTGTTATTGATATGGTTAAGAGTTAATATTGAAGTTTGTCTCTATTGCTCTATGTATGACTGGTGTCTGTATATGAGAGAATTAATTTTAATGCACAATTGCCAAGTAGTCTTGTCCTTGTATTAAAAGCAATGCATTTAATCACAAGAAATGATGAAAGGCCTTGTTTATAGGATACTTTTAGCAAAGACTATCACAAAAAAAAGAAAAGCAACAGCACTTGCGAGAATAGTGGAGGTTTTGTGTACACATGTACATATACATGTACCAAACAAGGAATTTCTGGCCAAGTGGAGCATGTTCTTTCTTCTGTTGTATCTGCAAAATAACTATTGCTGCTAGAGCTTTCTTCTGTCCACTAATTTGAAATTCCCAGGAAAAAATGAACAAACGCGAACAATGTTGACATGCAAATTCACATGTACATGTAGTGACAGCCCTGACTAGAGGGAGGGGAATTTAAGAATTGCAAAATTTCATCACCATTCTTTCTGTTTATTTTTTTTTTACTATAAAGGAAAGATTGACAATTCAAGTAGCAATTCTTGTGGTGGGTCATACTGTGGGGTTGAAGACATGGGGTTCCTGTGGAGTATGGTGCAAGCACCAGGTCAGAGGAATGGACTGCGACTCATGAAGAAAGATATCACCAAACCTTATACCATTCAACTGAATTGCTTTGAAGGACATCTGGCACCAGAAGATGGAGTTGTCAATAGTTTAGCAAACAACAGTTTGAGGCCACTGACAAGTACAACAATTCAGAAATGGTACAAGGCTGAAACAGTAAAAAGAATTTCTGTCAGGGAGGGGAGGGTGCGTGGAACTTTGTTTATTCCTCCAGGAAATGGACCTTTTCCAGGTAAATTAAGGCTTTATTAAATCAATCAGTTAAACAATTATTTTTTATTTATAATTTTGTGTTTTTGGTTAAGTGTTTGATGAGCTTAATGAGTTATTTTTCATAGATCTTGACTTGTGCTAATATACAATTAACAGACTTCAATAAAGTGCGCACTTGATGCCTCTTCACTGTCTGTTTATATGAGGAGTCCAATAACACTGAGGTGTTGAATTAGAACAGGAACATACTTAACATCCAGTGCAAATGGAGAAGCTTCACATGTCAGCTGATTGTGATTCAATTAGCCTGCAGTCCCTTTAAATGGGCTACAGTGTAGCATGAATTTTTTTGTGGATTTTGTAGATTGCCCTCGATCTGCAAAAATAACTCCCACATAAAAAAGTCTGGCAGAATAATACTCTGCAAAATTTACTCCCTTCAGTCGAATAAAGAACCCTGCTTTTTTAGGTAACCTTGCATTTCTGGGACGACATTGATTTTTAATAGAAATTACAACATACTAGCCTAAACTTAGATAAATAGTTTTTATCCAGAAAAAACTACGCGGTGCACAAATACCATAAACATCAATATAGCTGCTTCTCATTACAGTGTCATGTTTGTATGTTTGTAATGTTTAATAACGACGACGCATGGTACTGCAAATCCAAAGTCTTCTTAAAAACGCTCATATCACCTTCGAAGATTTAGTAGAACTCAGTGAAATGTGTCTTAGTAGAGTATACTGTACCAAAAGTGATAGAAGCAAAGAAATATGAACTAAACAGACAAATAACAGCTAGAAAAGTCAAAATTTCACAAAAATGGCAAGTTTGATTTCTTGACTGCCTGTAAATAATTCAAATTTCATAAACTTTAATCCACTTCAATCCTTGTAATCCTGCACTTTATCTCCAACCTACTGCTTTTGTTTGGCGGGTCTAATTTGCAGGTTGCGAGTTGCAGGTTGGGGGTTGCAGGTTGCTGGTTGCAGGTTACAGGTCGCACATGAACTGTAGAATGGAGAAATATCAACAAATATTAATAGGAATTCACCTGCTGCTATGAGACAAATAATTTCAACATCATTTTATCAACAATAACGAGGCTGTTATTAACTTTCACTAAACAAGCTGGGAATCCTTTGGCCATCACTCTCTTAATACTAAAATTTGTGATAAAGTAACAATTCTGTCATTTTGTGCTTTTATGGCAATTCACGAATAATTAGGCATTTATCACAATTCGCAAGGAAAATGAAAAGTTGTATTTCTAATTTCCCACTCAGGAAAAATTGCAACTAAAGAAAAAGAATTCTTTGTCAACCTGAGGGCATGCTTAGCTTGTTACTTTGGACACAAGTGTTATTTCATAATAGTATTAAAAAGGGAAGATTCATCGTCAAAACCAATAACATTAACAATAACATTATCGTGAAATAGAAGTTCCGATTGTTGTTACTTTTGGAAATTGTAAAAAAAAAGCTGTACAAACATTCATCTCGCTCCTCCACTTACTTTTTTAAATTATCACACTTAGCATCTACAAACATAAGGATTGAAAATTAAACGATATTGGAAGCCTAATTAAATGTAAACACAGCAGACTATCAATGTTTCCTGGTGAACTTAATTGCTATGATCACAATCAGTACTTAAGTTTTACAATAATTATTTCTTTAAGTAATGATCCGATAAGAAGGAAAGCGCTGAATGGCAATGCACGATGGAATGCCAACTTTTTTCATTGTCAGTTACAACTAGTGATCGCATTGGCCTAGACTCTAATGTTTTTAAGGTTTCAAGTAATTTGAGACCCATTCGCACAACATGGAATTTGTAAAAGATATTTTATTTGGGGAATTCGAACTTCATCAAATAAGCAAAATTATTAGCTATTGTCTTCTGCTATTCTGATTGGTTAAGCACGAACATTTCCTAAAATTTATTTGAAGCAAATGGATTTTCTTTATTTTTATACTGAAATGTAATTATGAACCATCAGCCCCTCCTCTATCCTTGAAATCAAAGGAATTCTATGTGGGAAAGAGCCAATGCCACAGAACAATGAAGTTTACGGTAGTTCTTATGTGGAACATTACTTAATATCGACTCTCATGACAATATACTACCTGTTAACTATTATAGTGCGAAAGCGCGCGTGCTATCGCCAAATTCTTACGGCCTTGTCAGCTAAAATTAGGCGATATCGTGCAAGCTTGAGTACTAATAATAGTTTTATAATTCAACACATTGATAACAAAGCACAGTTTGAAGAAAAAATATTGAGTCCGGTCTCTTGTCAAAATGCGAAATTTACATCCATCATTGGATATATGCAGTTACACATAGCGTATATCAATACCTTTTTTACCACATTTGGGCAGTGTATCAATGTGTTGAATTATAATCAGATATATACGCAGGATGAATTTAATTTGATTTAATAGGCTCGATTACCAAAATAATCGAGCCTATGCAACAATAATCCAGATAATTTCATGCCGCATATTTCATGCAAGGCATGTTATCATAATAATAATAATAATAACTTTATTGTTTATATAGCGCAAATACATTTATATATGATCTAATGCACTTTACATGATCATAAAAAATAGATTCTATTCTAACTAATATATACTATAAGTTATTGAATAAATTATTATAATAAATGACATTTCTTATGTGAGTATATAAATTATATCATTGGTAAGCTATTTTAAAAAGATACGTTTTCAGTAATTGTTTAAATTTATTTATAGATGATTCATCCCTTATATTCCGAGGAAGTGTGTTCCACAAGGAAGGAGCTGCTTCCTCAAAAGCTCTGTCTCCAGAATTTCTTTTCGTTACATTATGTACAATTTCAAGGAGACGACCGTTGTTACTGGAACGTAAATTATAACTAGACTGTTTTTTCAGTTTAACTAAATTTGAAATATAAAATGGGGCATTTCCCTGTAAAGCTTTAAAAGTAATTAAAATAATTTTGAACATCATTCTGTATTTAACAGGCAGCCAATGCAGCTGATAAAGAACAGATCTGCAATCACCTAGTGATTGCTGATTGCAAATAGATAATTAAAAGGTCTAATCATTTTCTTTTATTCTTAACTCATAGTTAGACAAATCCATTATTTTGGCTCACTTAAATGCATACACCTGACTAGCTTACATGTTTCTCTTCCGTTTGCACGAACCGCATGGTTTGCATCTCTCCTTCAAAGTGTCAAGTTATCAGCTCAAATGTCATTTGTGATCTCTTGTGAAACACGAGATGAACAATTGTCAGCACTAGAATGAGGTAATGGGGAGAGGGCGTTCTCTTCTGGTCCTTATTCTTTCTCCATTTCCCGCCCTGCCGTAACCTTCTTTGTCATATTCGTTGATATTTCTTCATTCTGTTTGCACGTTTACCTGATGATGTTAAAAAATCTCTGTTATCAAACCTGCGACCTGTAACCTGCCTACCCATAACCTGTGACCTGCGACCTGTGACCTGTGATCCATTATCCAAGTAAATTGTATATAATTTTGGTGGCATTTGCTAATATTAAATGTGTAAATAGCTAAGCGAAATTTTGCTATGTCGGCGGGACAGTAAAAGAAAGTCGCACTCGGGCCACGATGGCCCACACAGCCGGAGCTTAACCCAGTTTCCGTAGCATGAAGCAACTAGGAATATTGCTACTCCTTCCTGGATGGGATGCTAGTCCATCGTAGGGTTACCCCCAGCATTTTGTCGCTGGTACCCATTTATACACCTGGGTGGAGAGAGACAGTGTGGAGTAAAGTTTCTTGTCTAAGGAAACAACACGACGGCAGAGACCAGGTTCGAACCACCGACCTTCAGGTTGAAAGTCCGACGCGCTAACCACTAGACCACCGTGCCGCCCACTCGGTGGGACAGTGTGCCTTTAATAATTGTTCAGGAAAAGGTTGAATGCTGACACTAATGATCACTAATACAGAGGTTTGTTTACTATACACTAATGCAGAAGACTGTTTACTATACACTAATGCAGAAGACTGTTTACTATACACTAATGCAGAAGACTGTTTACTATACACTAATGCAGAAGACTGTTTACCATACACTAATGCAGAAGACTGTTTACCATACACTTATAATGCAGAAGTTTACAAACACTCTTTATCTTTCAGGTGTAATTGACCTGTTTGGAACAGCGGGGGGTTTAAATGAACACAAGGCTTCTCTTCTTGCGTCACATGGATTTACAGTTCTTTCCCTGGCATATTTTGGTTTTGATGACTTACCAAAGTTCTTGCCTTACTGTGAAATGGAGTACTTTGAGGAGGCTGCAGACTGGTTTTCAAAGCAACCTGCTGTAATACATGGGGGTGTTGGTATAATGGGAGTATCAAAAGGAGCAGAAATAGCATTAATGATGGCTGTTCACAGGAAGGACATTGTCAAAGCTATTGTTCCTATCTCGACTTCCTACATCATCTCAGCTGTGCCATTCAAACTTAAAGGAAAATTGACAGGTGTCTACTTTGATGCTAGCAAAGTCAGGATGAGTGAAGATGGTAGTTACATATTTCGGGACTGTGTACCTGTGCATGGACTTGATAAACTTTACCCTCCTGTTGTTATCCCTGTGGAAAAAATTGAATGTCCAATGCTTATCATTTGTGGAGAGGATGACGAAACTGTGTCAGCTTTTGAAATGGCGCAAGAAGTTCTTGCCCGCATGAATTCTCATGGCAAGGGTGCTTTATGTTCTGTTGCAAGTTATCCTGGTGCAGGACATCTTATTGAGCCCCCCTTTGCACCTTTCTGTTATGCATCTTATCACAAGACTTTTAAGACAAACTTTGTGTGGGGAGGAAATGCAAAGGACCATTCAAGAGCACAACATGATTCTTGGTGGAAAATTTTGGAATTCTTTAGTAAGAATCTTGGTCAGAACCTCAACAATCATCTCTAGACAGCTTTAGAATGTAAGAGAAATCAAACAAAGAACTACATGTGTCAGTAATTTATAGTAATTGCGTTCAAAGAATGCAATTCTAATTTTGTGTTGGTTTCCCTGTGCCTTGCATGCAGTAAAATTTGAGATTCTTCCAAATGGCTGCCCCTATTGCTTTTTTCAGGGGCTCATTTCCGCCGGAAATTCCTTTGAACGCGTCTCCATGATCTCTGATTACTGCTAGTTTTACAAGGTTATAAAATCAACTGTGAGATGTTGATTTTGTGTAGGTGATAGTGTAGTCTATGAGTATGCTCTCCTCTCCTCTTAGGTGTAGTCAAGTTATAGGTAAAACATATTCCTGCATGGAATGCATGTTTCTCTTTTAATTGCATTACTATCCTTGGTGAATCCAGACTAGTTCAGAAGGTTGGGCACTGGGATGAAAATTGAGGGAACCCAGGGTGAGAAATGTTTCACAATGAATTTTTGGGGCATTTTCTTTGTAAAACAAAAAGGGTCCCATCCTTGTGTCCTGGGCCTTTCAGTTCCTCATAATGAAAATAGCAGTATAAAGGAACCCCTGGACATGTCTGCTAACATAGTATAATAAAATAATGAAACCGGATCTGTTTGGGATGTTGGATCTCCCCAGATTCTTTGTGATCTCAGCTGGCTGAGCTCAGGTGACAGATTTAAAAAAATTAATATGGGGGTGCTGTGTTATGGAACAGTCTATCATCTCAAACTAAGCAGGCCACGAGCCTATCAGCATTTCATGGTTTAATAACTGAAGTTAAAGTTAACTAGGAGAACAATTCAGGGAGTAATTGGGTACTGAGTAATTTCAAATTCACCAAGCGTGTAGTGAAAGGACAATTTAAAATTATAAGCACAAAACACAGGCAGCCCAAGCTCACGTCACGAGAAAGCGAAGGGTTAATTATTAGCAGTGTGTGAGAGGGGATGTGACCCTTCGATGAAAGCAGTATTGGGTTACACGGCGGCCGTTTTAAAAATTTAAGACTTTGTATGGGGAAAAAATAACGTAGATTTCAAACGCTTAATAAAGCGAAATTTAGGCATTAATTCAATAAAGTGATTCTATTGAACTCACCTCTGGTGTATTCTTTTGTCCTTTGGGGTATTTCAAGCCGTTTTGGGTTGTTTTGTCACCACTGTTATTCCCGTCTTATGTCATGAGCTTGGGCTGCCTATGCACAAAATTGCCTATGAATTGTAATTAATTACTAATTTATCACATTACTGATTTTTATTCTACTAAAAATGTCAGGGATATTTTCTATCAGTTTGAAACCAGTGAAGAAGAAAACAAAAAGAACCCATTTAAGTGCACCTGATTGATTGTGTGCAATGTAGGTGTCCAATTACAGCTATCTAATTAAAAAAAATGTAGTCAGATAGCTGTAATTGGACACCCACAAGACCATGTTCGATATGATTACAAAATTAATATTATTGTAATAATAGCCACAGATTTTCATAATTTTTTTACCAGATATTAGAGATATAGACTTTTGTTTATTATTATGTCAATTGACTGTCATTGAATGCTGAGGATTTAATATAATTTAGTTTAATTTTGCGCAGCTCCTTGGAAGAGCACAAAATTTTATTGTGAAATGGATTGAGTGGTTATATTAATATTTTGTTGTGTTTTCTTGCAATCTGGATGCATTGTTCAAGTGAATGAACATTCTTTGAATGTTTTGGTAGCCTTGTCCTGGGTTGCTCCATGCCACCATTTTAAACGAGGACAGTACAAGGTAATAAGGCGGTGTGAATGAAGCCATAATAAATTTCCAAAACTAAACCTCCCAAAATGCCATGCCTTTTATCATATTCAAAATCATATAAATGTGTACAGCTATAAATGTGTACAGCATTGTGCATTGGTGCAATCCAAGCCCGCAAAGCA
>JAJGOT010000157.1:367500-437500 GCA_022457155.1 Cladopsammia gracilis
TGTTCGATATTTGTTAAAAATTAAACGTAAGGATTTTTGACGAACGCAAAAAAAAAAAAAGGTAAATCACTTTCATAATGTCCAGTTCGGAAAAAAAAAAGAATGCTGAGAGTGAATCGAACCCGGAGCCGTCCGAGAGCAGATCCCGGACCCAAACCACTAGACCACCGAGGAACACATGCTCAACTCAGCCTAAGTTTTATTATTTAAAGGTACATACACATCAAAACGCGTATCTCGATTTGAAAATCCTTTTAGATCGATTTTAATGTTGCATTAAACACTCGATCCAAATGCGAAACATCTTTCGGCCGGCCAGCAAGAACTCTCTTCGAGCTGCCCAAAGCTGTATTTTCATAGCCTGCATGACAGGCGCTTTATGAGCCAAGCGGAGCGAGCGAAGCATTTCGCGCGGAGCGCCTGTCATGCAGGCTATATTTTCACAGCGGACCCATCTGCCACTGTCGCAAAGCATGTCGGGAAATCCTACGACAAAACCGAAATGGAGTTCCCGCCCGAAAATTATTGCAAAATACTATTTAAGATAAGTCTCAAAGCACTTCGGATATCGGGTATTTCGACCACGGCACGGGATGGGAAATGGCCCACATCTCTCAACGCTGCCCCTTTTCTGATCCGAAGTGGTTCCAGACTTTCCCGCCGGCTCGTCTCGCCCACCAAGGTCCGCTTTTCACCTCGAGCGCTAAATGGCGCTTCAGACACAAGGAAGGACGGACAAGAAACACGACTCGTTAACGGTTTCTTTGAAAGGTGCTAGAGACTTGAGGATTTCCGGACTTAATATGTCTTTCAATCACCGGACGGGCCTCATACACTTTGGCTTATACACACGCTACTATACAGACGCGATGTGTTGCCGTAGTGAGCTCACGACAGATAAGCGAGCCAGGCGTGCGTAAATAACTGTTGTTGGCACTGGTCAGAAGTATTGCGGTCGCGTATTCTCACGGCCAAAACCGGTATGGTATGTCTTCTGAATGTACAGTCAAAGCACTGGAGAATGCGTGTACCCGAGTGCCAACCGTTTTCCGGTGAATTTCAAAAAACGAAATTCGAATCCTTGACTTTCAATTTTCGATTTTCGTTTTTCCGATTTCCTCGGAAAACGCATTTCGAGTTTCAATTTTTGATTTTCGTTTTCCGATTTCCTCGGAAAACGAATTTCGAGTTTCAATTTTCCATTTTCGTTTTCCGATTTCCTCGGAAAACGAATTTCGAGTTTCAAGTTTCAATTTTCCATTTTCGTTTTCCGATTTCCTCAGAAAATGAATTTTAACTTTCAATTCCCAATTATTTGAATTCACGGAAAACCTTTAGCTTCCGGTACGTCTACCCGAGAAGGCCTGGAACGGCAAGTGTTTTGGCGCGCTCATTTGAGAACGAAAGAAGATGGCGGCCTTAAGCGATATGCTCGAGCCGGAATTTGTTCGGAAGTTTCTCATTGAGGGAAACAGAAGCTACGAAGATCTCGTCGATGAAATTAAGAGCAACTTTCCTGGTGTAAGGGGCTGCAGTTTGCGAAGTGTAAAGAGATTTTGCAGTGAACATGGAATCAAGAAGCAAAATATTCCAGTGACTGACGAGGCACTCGACGTTGCTGTACATAGTGCAACTGCAGAGGTAGGTTTCTGAATTTTATTCAGGGATCATTTTTTCAGAAAAAATAGGGCCGAAACTGTATTATTATTCTCAGGGTCATGCTTTTATGACCCACATCAGCAAAAAAATAATAGAGCTAGGGGGATATGGACATTTTGGTCCGTCCCTCTGGTCCCGGGGGGGGGGGGGGGGGGAATCGCATATAAAAATTACGGGAGTGCTCGTCAGAAATTGTCGAAAAACACGCTGAAAGGTACCAGAATCTCGTTTGATGGGCGTAGTTCAAAATAATTTTTACCCCTATAAAGAGGTACCAATTCTAAAACAACACGACATATTGTCATAGTTTTTCGGCTCCATACCAAAAAAGGTACCACGATAATTCTAACGGTGGTCATTTTAGATTTTAGCACCCTAAGCGGTAACAATCTACAAATTTTGACCCCTGAATGGTACAACAAGCAACCTCGTCATTTTTAAATGGGGATCCCCCCCCCCCCCCCCCCCGGCCTCTGGTGTCCGTATTGAAGGTATGTACAATCATCATTTTAGGTGGGTCCTGTATATGGACGAAAATTGATGAAAGGATACTTAGATCAGAAAGTCAACGGAAGATTTGCATCTGAACGACGCGTGGGAAAATCTCTGCAGCGTGTTGCCCCCTGTTACCACCACCATCGCCAAAGAGGAACTGAACGCCAAATCAATCCCCAACCATATACTGCCGAATATCACGGGCATAAACTACACATGGACCAAAATGAGAAGCTTGCAGCTTATGGTGTAGTTCATGTTTGTGCGATAGATGGCTTCTCCAGATATATTCCTGCTTTTGCTTGTATGCCAGTGAAAAACAATGTCATAATTTACAATGATGTTTACAGGTAGGTACATCAACAACTGTTACAGGCAAACTGGAGTCATTATTTACCCTCACTTAAGCTAGTTGAGAATAATAAGTTATTATAATTATACACCCTTCTCTGTGCCAAGTCACATTTGAGCCATGCAAAAGTTATTTTTGAGTCATGCCTTCTAAGGATGGTTGATATGGGATATACCATTAGACACACTTTCTCATTGCACCATTGCTCTTACATAAAACAAATTTAAGGGCAAAGAGCCTGTCATGATGGTATTCATTTTCAATATTTTTTATTCCTCAAATATTCTTAGAAAGGCAGTAATTGAGGATTGTCTACCAGACCAAGTAAGAGTGGACCATGGCCGTGAGTTTTACTTGACCCTTTTCATACAGGAGTGCATTGCCAACCTGAGGACAAATACACAGCGTGACCCACATCGTCAAACAGAGTCAAAAAAGGTGAAAAAAAAAAATAGCCAGTATTAGTTGGCAGAAGATACCAGTATTTGGTTCACTTTCTTTCGTTTTATTTACTATAATCTAGGATGACTTTTTGGTGACATCTTTATTAGTCATTCCCTTTTACTACTATTTTACTCTACTTTGTTATATCCTTCAGAATCTTAGAATTGAGCGATTTTGGGTGGAAGTTAACGCTCGTGTAAATTATCCCATCAAAAATGCATTGCGGCATATGGAGCAGAGAGGAGTTATTGACATGGAACTTGAGGACACAAAGTTCTTTGTATCAACTGTCACTCTCAGGGTGGCCAGAGTGGGAATGCAACGAACAGTTGGGGCCTGGAATTACCACACTATCCCAGGTAATGTCCAAATCACAAGTCAAGCATTGGTGGTGTTTACGTATTGTTTGTTTATAGCTGACCTTATAGTCCATGGACTAGACAGTTAAACCCTCCCCCTCCCCCTTTGAGGATTTTATTATATGCCATTTTGAAACTTAGCCCAAGGGTATTATAAAACCAGATGTCTTCTCTTGATCAGCCTTATGAAATTTGTTCTTCAAATGAGATATTATCCAGGATAATATCAAGAGAGGGGCAAGAAAATATGTCTAATACATTCAAAGAAACGGAATTAATAAAAATAAGTTCGGCTTTAACCCTATTTGACCTGGGCTTTTTTTGAATTCCTGAGCCTGGGGGGGATGTGCCCCCCACTTTGTAACTTCAAGAACATTAAGGCTATAAAAATGAAACCTAGAGGGTACATAGTACGTCCAAAACTGTCTCCTTTGCGTTCTGCACAATGGAACGATGACGCCATATGACATAGTTATTAGGTAATTAGTTACATGGCTGCCATCTTGGATTTCTGAATTTTTTAAAACCTCTTAAAAACCGTCCAAATTGACTCAAAATTAAACAAAACCAATAAATACATGCTAAATGACATAAAAATCTAAAAGATGTACCAATAAACATTGTTTTTCTTCATTCAAAGGTGCAAATATACAAATTTCAAAAAACATGGCTGTCAAAATCTTGTTGCCATGGAAACATCAAGTCATGTGATCAATAAATTGTCATATGAAATTGTTGCCAGATAAATTTTAGGAAAAGTCACAAAGTTTGATGGCATTTGAATACATAATAAAGAAGTTATGAATGTTGAAAGTTAGCGGCGGCACTTTGTGCCTCCCCCCCCCCCCCCCCCCCCACCCCCAGGCTGAATAGGGTTGAGTTGATTGCAGCCATCAACAGTCAACAGTTCTCTTTTCTGTTGCAGGAGTTGGAACACCAGTACAGTTACGGGGCAACAACTTTCAAGGTCAAAGACTTTCTGCCTCTCAGGTCCCCACAAATGAGGAGGCTGTCACAGCCTATGAAAATCAGGGTGGGAGTCTAACTACATTTCCTTGTTTTGGTGTTGATCCTTTGCAAAATCATGTTGCACTACAAGCTTTAAGAGAACAACAATTTGACAGTACAACTGATTTACAAAATGTATTTGGAGACCTTGTCAATGCCATTTCTCTTTCTTTTGAAAATGCTATTTTAAGATATGCAACTATAACTAATATGTTGTTACTGACATAGTTGGTGTAAACCTTATACTAAATAGTACCACAGGAAAGGTCAACTTGTAAGCAACTGTATTCTGCAAGATTTAATAATATCAGAACTCAGAGATCCCACATACAGTATAATTTCAACACCATCATGTAACTTTCTGAACCAGGGTAGTTCATAATGGCTTGAACAATTTCAAGAGCCCTTGTCCTTTAATGATTGATACCACCACCCAGCATCACCTGAAACATTGCAATGTTATCTGAAAGCCTAGTCAAAGGTGAACAAGATGTTACAGTCATCTTGATGCAATAGGTTACCATGGCAACAGGAAAGCCTTTAAAAACACCTGTTATTTTGCCTTTTAGTGGTGGTAAATCAAAGCAGCCTTGCCTGGTGAACCTTCATTATCTATTTCTGAATAGTTATCTTCACACTTCAATTGAGTCAGTGCCACTTTATTTTATTCTCAAGTGAAGGTAGCAATGAATTCTCTTTAACTTTCATGAATGAAAAGGCTTTCAAATGATATCATAACATTGTAATGAAGTGACATAATGTGATGGTATGAACTATTAATTCAAAGGGCACCTAACATTACACTATTGTTGAGTTACATAAAAATTAATGTTAACAATTCCTTAATAAAAAAACACTTAAGGTAATGAAGTTGCCTGATATTTTCTAATACAAAACAGCTTGTTGTGTTTCTTCCATTGGCTTTAATGTTTTGTCAAATGATCTTAAACAAGGAGAATTTGTGATAAGCTAGTGAAAAAGGAGAAAAACATTTTCTGACCGTTCTGAAAGGATGTCTTTAAAAAGACAACACCTTTTCAACACAACTATAAGCCCTATTTGAGGTTTCTGATGAAATTTAAACTGGAAAATCTTGTTTTGTTAACACTGTTTATCAGCTTCTTAATCACTATGACATGTAACATAAAACATAATTTGCCAAAAAGCGTTAGTTGTTAATAGTATACTGTTGAGGGGATGATAATAATAAACATAGCTTAATCTATCTTTTGTTCAGCTCTGTGGTCAGTTCTTGTAAAAGAACTGTTTAGCCTGGAAAGAATTTGGAATCCTTTCAGATTTATGGCTATGAAATCATCTTTTGAACGGCACTTTGGACAAGTTGAATTTCCAGAGCTTATCCATCTTGAAACACATTCTTCACAGCCGAGCACTGATTCGCAGCAAGAACTTACCACGACTGGTGGTGTTGCAGTTTCTTTACATACCACACACTCAAAACATTCCATAAACTCTTTAATGAGAGAATTTTGTACTGCCCGAACAATGAAGAAATTTGTATTCAGTTCTTTCTGAATAGCCTCCACCACTGCTGTGTTCACAGTCTCTTTAATATCTAGCAGGTTGATATCTATACAGAAAAACAAATATCTATAAGTACCAGAGCCAGTGCTGTGCAGTTACTCTCAGTGACACAAACATAATTCAGAAAGTGCAGTAAAACACAACAAAAAGAAATTGAAAGGTAGATCACTGGTTGTGGCTTACATTTCAGGACAGCAAATTATTATTTTTTTTAGGGGGGGGGGGGGGGGGGGGCTAGTTTCTTAAAGAGCAGTCAAGCACTTAAAAAGGAAATAAAATCGCACCAAGTGCATTGTTGAGTTATATAGGCATACGGAAATTTTTAAGAACATGAGAGAACTTCTTGAGTGTTCTTAAAAATTTCCAAGGGCTTATACATTGTGTAACTCAACAATGCCCGAGAAACAAGTATTTTAATTTCTTTTATAAAATAAAAACGGTTATAATGAACTTTACGTCACGCACATGCTTTATTGAGTTATAATGAACCCGGTTTAACCAATCAGCACATGCATTTCCTTGAGCATTTTATAAAGTAAAATATATGATATCACTATTGAAGGGCTGGGTACATAACCACCTTAAGTTGAATTTTAGGGAATTTTTTTGCCCTCAGATTTGCCTCATTTTTTGTATGTGAGGTACAAATCAATTGCAAAATATTGCTCTGAATTTTTTTGGGTTGGTCTTTGGGTTCGCTTTCAAGAAATAATGTACAGCTGTATGCAAAAAACTCAGTACTTCCTTGCTACTTTAGTTTTCCCAAATAGAACCAGTCTTAGTTGTTCTTGAATTGTTTTCTCAAGTTGGGATGTTATTGTTTAACTTTCTAAACAATCAAATGTTGAATCTACAATGAATGTTGAGCGAACCCCCCCCCCCATACAATGTTGACCCATGCACCCCCGTACAATGTTGAGTTTGTGTAGCCAAAATGATTTGTTTCAAGTCGTCATGATTTAAAAATTCATGTAGGAAAACTTGATTAAACAACACTGAAAGCAGGGTAGGGGATTCAAAATAAAGGGGGTTAGGAGGAAAAATTGTCTTTGGCATAGGGCGGTTATACACTCAGCCCTTCAATTGACACAGCACTGTCACTAAAATAAACATTTTTGGATCCTTAACACACCCAGGCTTTTCCTTTTTAAATAGAGTTATAGTAGAAGAATTAGAAATGGCAGAGAAATCACCAAAAATTGTTGAGTCGGAGTTGCAGCTAATGAAGTTGTTCACAGGCAGCAAAAATCATCTACTGTATGGCCTGCACAAAAGGACAACCTACAGACACCACGAAAGTTTCAGCCTGGGTGCAGCTTTACCTTACCCATACCTGAGTGGGTAGTGGCTGACAGACTTGCACTCTTTGCAGATGACAGTGAAACATTATCATTGTCTTCATCAAGTGCAATGATTTCATCTGCATTTTCCTGTTTTCTCTTTCTCCCACTTTTTACAGAAACTGCAAACAACTTTCGGGATGAAGCTTTCCAGAATGCCAAGCCTTTAAAAAAGATACATTGATTGACAAACATGTACATTAAGCATTTACTGCTGTAAAACCCATGAAATTCTTTCTTATCATTCTTAGAAATCTGACTCTAGCTATTGTAGCATTCAAAACCACAACATTGTAAAACCAATAATAAAATCATAGTTCTTTGTTCTTAAAGTCATGGCAACTTTTTTTACTTGCAATCACAACTAATTTGTCGCTGCAGTAAGACTTCTGAACAGTACAATTTCAAGTTAAAGTGCACCTAACCCCCAATTTTTTTTTCTTTTAATCAACTCAATGTACGTTGAAAAGTCGAATAGTGAAATATTTCTTGTTTTTAATGTCGCGTTAGTGAGTTATAGAGATTTGAATTTACTAAATGCTAATTAGATGACGTCAAATGCAGACTCGTTTATTATACAACTACTTGTTTCCACCTCCAAGTAATATTTTTTTACAAATCGATTGACTATAAACAGTTTTTATTAGTATCTTCTAAATTGATTATCCTTAAGCTGTGAACTGCGTATTGTAAATTGAAGTAGAAATAATGGTAAAGTCTGCATTTGACGTCATGTAATTATCATTTTGTAAATTCAAATCTCTATAACTCACAAACACAACGTTAAAAACAAGAATATACTATACGACTTTTCAACGTACATTGAGTTGATTAAAAGAAAAAAATTAGGGTTGAGGTGCACTTTAACCAAGACTGCTGAATAAAAAGACAGGGTTAGTCTCAGTCTGAAGTAAATATTCACATCAGTATTTGTGAATAGTTTACTTCAGATTGAGACTAACACTGTAAAAATGTGACATTGGATCTGTATTCAGCAGTAATTTTAAACTTGAAAAGGGGTTATCAATACAATAATAATTATTATTGGAAAAGTAGCCACAATGCACTACCTCTGGTTGACTCAGAATCTTCAACTGCCAATCCATTTGCAGTGACCAACTGAAGTGTATCTTCCCCAAAATCCTCTCTACATTGAGTTGTAATAAATGGAACATTTGCTGTGCTTTCATTTAAGGTGATGTATGTTTGCCTTGTTGCATTAATGATTTTTAAGCCTTCTTTTTCTGCTCGTGTAACTTTCAAACAATAGGTGGCCATCATTTTCTTGTTGGCAGACTTGCCAGGTACTACTGACCTAAATAAATAAAACCATGAACATCACACATGGCATATTGTGTTGTGGGCTTGGAATACTAATAAATAGCAACAATTATGTTGTCATCATTATTTTCTTTTAGTGTTTTTGAAGAAACATGGCTTTGGACTCTTTCAAGTACAAAATCATTTACTTTTGTAGTTTGATTTTGAAAATGAGTATTCACATTTGAAATTCCTAATATGATTTTTCCAGGAATTTTTAGGTGCAGACGCAGCCTGTTATAATATATATAATATATTTGTTGTAGTTAATTTTTTATCTCAGGTAATTTTTATTTTTCCATTGTTTTTGGGTATGGTAATATATGCTAATGAATTTGAAACAAAGGAAAAACCAGAAATAAAAAATTAACTGCAACATATGGTGTTCTGAAAAAAATGTGTCTTGTCTTCATTTGTGTTATATATATAGTGACCCATTCAACTTTTTATATGAATCTATCAATACTGATTTATACTTGAAGCAATTGATAAGTAATACCTGAACATTGGTGAAAAGGGAAGATTTGTACTTCTGGACGAGCTACTCGGACCAGGACTACTGCCTGACCTGCCAAATCCCAACTTGATCGATCCCTCTACTTGAAAACTGGTTCCGTCTGGAAATGCTGAAAGATCAAAACGGCCTTCTCTATTTGCCCATTCAGTGTCTCTTCTAAATTCCTCGACAAGATGAATTGAACTTTTCTCCAGCTGCATAATTCAATAATCAAGAAAAAACAACAAGTGTTGTTTCCGCATGTGCAAATCGTGACTGTTACGACAATTTGAAACAAAACTTCCCAAAGGACTGCAATATAAGACTTAAACATTACATTGGGTCCGTGTACCTTCCGTCCATTCCATTTTTAGAAAAATCAAAAATGGAAAAATCAAAAATTAAAATCATTATTTGAGATTATTGAATTCAAGAAAAATCAAAATTAAATGTATGTTTTCAATTTTCGTCATTTTCCATCAAAACAAAAATTAAAAATGGTTTTACTATTTCGATTTTCATTCTTTCCAACTAAATCAAAATCGAAAATCGACACTGATTTATTTAAAATTTATCTATATAAAAAATAAAGTCTTGGTTCCCTATACCCTTTTTCAATCAAATGGATCTAAAACACACCATATCGTGACTGACAAATCGGAAATAAAAAATCAACTTTCAATTTTCGTTTGGATGAAAAATCAAAAATTGAAAATTGACAAAAATACCCTCGAGGGGAGGGCAGGGAAAAATGCCGATATACTAGGCTCGGTTACCAAGCAAACAAAGATGGCGGCCAAGGAATGCCTAAAATGTTCTCAATATATCCAAAGAGAAGAGCTCTGCAATCATAGCTACGGGTCCAAAACCTTTCCGGATGCACTGTTCTGTCGTGGTCAGACTGCAGAGATATTTCTGGAGACTTAGCAAATATTAAAATGCCAAGAACAACTGAAACGGTGAGTTTGTCTTGGTCCTCTGAATCTCCCAGTTATACTGTACTTGAAGCTAGGGAAAAACCCAAATCATAATAATTAAATATAGCCTTCTTCCTGTCACCTTTGAATACTATTGTCTTTATAATGCCCCCCCACCCTTTTTTTTTAGGCGATCTGGCGTATAATTATTTTATGGAAGAAAAGAATCGAATTATTTACATGTATGTAAGTCTAACTAGCCTGTAAACATGCAGGCTTCTTTTGGGGGATATATTAAATGTAATAATATTGGGTTGAAAATGGAGCCTGTTCACAGGCTACGTCTATACCAATAAGGCGGATCATCTTATGACCTCATTGTTTGCCCCATAAGAAAAAGCTGTTTTTCAACAGTTTCTTGCACTTTATTTACCTTAAAACTGGAACAACTTAAGACACAATCCAGCTGTATTAGATACCATTAACTAGGCCTAGCTACAAATATCTGTTTTTTTTTAATATTTAGAAGTTTCCGGGATATTTAGAAAATGTGAAGATACGTGTATTTAGAGCTTTTTTTTGCTGAGCCTTGTATTTCTGTATTGCAGGAAAAGGCACACCAAATGATTTTCACGCCCAAAATGAGAAAATAGATCCCATTACTGAGGGACTAGCTAGTCCCAACAAGAGATGAAGCCATAAAGTACTATGAAGATAGAAGGAGACAGCTAACCTTCTGGCCAGAGTTTGGCACTGACCCTTTAAGTGGCCAAGACATAATAGCCTCAAGACACTCAAATGAATTCAATATCAATTTTCCTAATCTCAATGACATTTTTTTTAAAGTAGTAAACAATGACTTAACTAATTTCAGGAGGGCCATTTCACAATATAGAGATCTCAAGTATAAGTACTGTTGTTAATCAATTTGATGGATATCATTATATGCTATATTCATTTCATTTCACAGAGTATTCATAAATACAAATCCTAAGTGGAGTGCAATAATAGTTTTATTAGTTATGAGGTCCAAGAAAATGCATTTCACATTTTGTAAAACAAACTTTGCAAACTACTGTTCTTGCAATATAATGACATTTTTATTTTTAAAATTATATGATTTATAATTTACATTTGTTATGTGAAAAAGGCAGTTCCTTATAATATAACTAGCCTTATTTATATAATTGTGCCCCAACAACATATATTTTAATAATAATATTAAAATATCTCATTACTGTCTGATGAGCAGAATAGCATTTTTTCCTATTTTTAAAATGTTCTTCCACGATTTTATATGAAGTTGTCTCATGGATCATGCTACATATGTAGACTAAATGATTACTTCCTTTTTTCTAATGTGATACTCGCATTTAGTTGCAATATAATATTTACGCTACTTTCAGTGCAATGTTTACATTACTTGCAATACGATACTCTTCTTACAATATGTACAATACAATAATCACACTACTTACAATGCAATGCTTACACTACTTACAATTAATACAATACTATACTTACATACAATATGTACAATTCAATATTCAATGTTACAATACGACACTCTAGTTACATTACTTATATATCGTCAGCTTAAATATTTTAAAGGACCAGTTGTAGTGTTCCATTCGTCTTTTCTTTTAAAGCTCATTTAAAAAAACTTGTTTTTACAATAAAAGGTTTAACGATTTGAAGAGGTTTTTTTTAAAACAAAATCGCTGAAAGATGCCAGGAAACTTGGAAACCCTTCTATGTTTGGGATTTTCTCTTGCATTTTACAGTCCAGATAAAATATCTAGCAACAAGAAAGTGGAAGTATTGTTGTGTGTGGGAAAGAATATCTGTTCTCAGACTATTATAGCCAAGGATAAAGTATCAATTCCTGTTGTTAAATACTTTTCATGAAACCATCTTCCAAGACCCTGCCAGAAAAGTGAAGTTGTGCTATAGTACCAGAATAAATGAATTATGAAATATTACTTCTTACTGGAAGACTACTGTTTCCTTATCTAAATGTCTACCTTAAGTGGTAGATTTACTGATAACTATGAGTGTTTTGGTTTAAACATACAGTTTACATTATTGTTATTTAACATTACATATTTATAGACATTGTAGACTGACTTGAAGTAAATTAAATATAAATTTCTCTAATTCACAATAACTGAAAAGTACACCACTACCACAACTAGTTTACACACAGGTAGCCCAAGCTATATGTGTCACAGAACCATTACGAGCGAAATTATAAGGATTTGTATGACGAAAAATGGTCCATTCTAGGAGTTACAAAATACGAACAAGATTTCAATAAAAATTGCCTACCCTACTTCGCTTGTGTGTTTTCTTGTCTCCCGTGTGGCTTTTGAGTCGATTTAGAGCGTTTCCAGTGAGTTTTAGTTCCATTGCTGTCTCTCACACAGCAATGGAACTAAAACTCACTGGAAACGCTCTAAATCGCCCCAAAAGCCACACGGGAGACAAGGAAACACACAAGCGAAGTAGGGTAGGCAATTTTTATTGAAATCTTGTTCGTATTTTGTAACTCCTAGAATAGACCATTTTTCGTCATACAAATCCTTATAATTTCGCTCGTAACGATTCTGTGACACATCTAGCTTGGGCTACCTGTGGTTTACAGGTAAAGGTTTTAAGTCCATTATATTACATTGTTGTTCATGCACGTTGCATTGGTTTGTTTCCTGTTAAGATGAAATTAATTAAAACATATGAGTACAATGTATGTGATAATCTATCAATGGTGATTTCGAGAAGGAATAAAAAATTCAGTTAAATCTGGGCCAAATAACACCACTTTGACTCCAGAGAGCTCCAGGAGAACACAGTAACCCATTCATTACTTATGTTTATTATGGAGCAAACAATGAGGTCACAATATGTAAACAATGACGTCACAAAATTATCCGCCTTATTGGTATAGACATCAGTAGCCTGTGAACAGGGTCCATTTTCAACCCAATACATTTAATATACCCCCCAAAAGGAGCCTGTTTACAGGCTAGTACAGGGGCGGATCTAGGGGGGGTACGAACCCCCCCCCCCCCTGAGATGACCTGCATCTTTCTAATATAACTGGTATTCTGCAAAGAAAGGAAAAAAAACTTGGTTACGTCATTCCTTAGAGGTGCACCCCCTCCTAAGAAAAATCCTGGATCGGCCCCTGTAAGTATATATACTTACATGTAAATAATTCGATTCCTTTCTTCCATAAAATAATTATACGCCAGATCGCCTAAAAAAGGGGGAGGGGAATATTATAAAGACAATAGTATTCAAAGGTGACAGGAAGAACGCTATATTTAATTATTTAATTTGGGTTTTTCCCTAGCTTCAAGTACAGTATAATTGGAAAGACTCAGAGGACCAAGACAAACTCACCGTTTCGGTTGTTCTTGGTATTTTAATATTTGATAAGTCTCCAGAAATATCTCTGCAGTCTGACCACGGCAGAACAGTACATCCGGAAAGGTTTTGGACTCGTAGCCATGATTGCAGAGCTCTTCTTTGGCCGCCATCTTTGTTTGCTTAGTAACCGAGCCTAGCATATGGGCATTTTTCCCTGCCCTCCCCTCGAGGGTATTTTTGTCAATTTTCAATTTTTGATTTTTCATCCAAACGAAAATTGAAAGTTGATTTTTGATTTCCGATTTGTCAGTCACGATATGGTGTGTTTTAGATCCATTTGATTGAAAAAGGGTATAGGGAACCAAGACTTTATTTTTTTAAATAGATAAATTTTAGATAAATCGGTGTCGATTTTCGATTTTTGATTTAGTTGGAAAGAATGAAAATCGAAATAGTAAAACCATTTTTAATTTTTGTTTTGATGGAAAATGACGAAAATTGAAAACATACATTTAATTTTGATTTTTCTTGAATTCAATAATCTCAAATAATGATTTTTATTTTTGATTTTTCCATTTTTGATTTTTATAAAAATGGAATGGACGGAAGGTACACGGACCACATTGAACTAGTCTATTATTAATGATCTCTAAACTTACCCCAAACATAACTGAAAGACGTTCTGTGTTAATCTGTGACTTTCGTATTTTTCTTTCAATTCTTTCTTCTCCTTCTCCTCTAGAAATAAAGACCATGTGGTCGGCACTATCTCGCTCAGAAGCCATTTTGGTAATGAATCTATCAGAGGAAAATGAAATCTACCGAAACAACAAAAATGGCCGCCATGAGCACGAGGCCGAGAGAACAAGCGCATGACTAACAGCAGGCAGGAAGGCCGCTAACAAATATGACCGTACCGACCATTTTCCGACAAAGAAAAATCGAAAATTAAAATTCGAAATTCGTTTTCCGAGAAAATCGGAAAACTAAAAATGGAAAATTGAAACTCGAAATTCGTTTTCCGAGGAAATCGGAAACGAAAATCGAAAATTGAAACTCGAAATGCGTTTTCAGAGGAAATCGGAAAACGAAAATCGAAAATTGAAAGTCATTATCGAATTTCGTTTTTTGAAATTCGCCGAAAAACGATTGGCACTCGGGTACACGCATTTGGAGCACTTTTTTCAGGTGAAATTAGTCAATTTCCTTAGGGTTAGTGGCTGTGCAAATTCAACAAGGGTTTATGATATTATTCGTTGTACGATAAAATGAGGCAAATCTGAGCGAGAAAAAATAAAAGTCACATAGGCTGGACTTCAGTTGAAAAGAGCTGGATATGAAAATTGTGTTAAAAGAATGGGTGTTTTCACTTGTCATACCAAAATTCAGAAGCATTAAATTCCAAAATGTTTATAGAATAGGCCATTTGCACGATGACGTCATATGACTACAACTACCATCATCCTTCAGTTTTTTGTTTTGTAGTGCAAATTAGGGTTATTGTTTGATTTAAACCGCACTGGGATTACAAAGTTTAAATAAGAAAGGAAAAACGAAATGAATTCTGGTAGTTGTAGTTAAATGACGCCATCGTGCAAATGGCCTATTGCAGAGAGTTTAAAACTACACAACTGGGCCAAATTTTGAAGCGTAAGAGTTATAGGCAAATGAGTACGAGACATTTTTAGTAACAAATTTATGGAGCCCCACTTACGGGCACCACATGGTGGCCAAAACTTCAGTCCTAATTACAGCCAAAATCTTATCAAAAAATATTGGATTCACTATAAGTGCCATTAAATCGTCTAAAATATCTATAATGCAAAATAACTTTCAACTGGTTCAATTTTGTTTACTTTCATGACTTATCTGAAATAGCATGACACATTTAAAATCTTTAAATTTCGAAAGCAAAACTTCGTTAAAACCTGGAACTTTTTCTGAAGGATTGTAGCAATGGTACCCACATACCTTGTAAGAAACAGCTTTGTATGATGTATAGTTTAATTTTTTTTATTTTTTATGATGTCATGTGAAAACCCCCAATTAAAGAGAATTAATGTGATCATTGCAGTTTATAAAGCAACTGAAGGAATTGCACATTTTACAGCCTGAAAAAATTCAGGCCTCGACAGGATTCAAATCCACAACCTTCGATTCTTGCAATGCTACTACTAGCCCACAAGGCCAGATAGAAGTTTGGTGAATTACAGGTTCTGTTATACCTGTGAAATGATGAATTTAATGATGTCCATATGAAAATAAATTCATGACTGGCGTTACTTTCATCATAGTTTGACGTTGTCGGATGAAAGCTCAAAGCCAAGACCGCAAGGCAAATATGTATATATTTGAGTTTTGTTTTTATCTTTCAAGTATTTTATTAGTGTCCCCAATTAGCTAAATACTTTTAGACACTATAATAAAGGTTTTGTTGTTGTAAATAACCATCCTAGATTCCGGTTGTCAGTGCGGGCGCGATGGAAAATGGGCGACAGTACTAAAGACGTTTGCATCCTTTTTTTTAAAGGAGGGAAACAACAACCCATACGGATCATATTGCCTTCGAAGCGTTCCTTTATTTGACAGTGTGGGAAGATAATAAAGCAGCCACGACGGCGGAGGCAGCGAGAACAGCACAAACAATAGGTTTAATTAGCAAAAACAATGCCTCTGCACGTGCGTTTTACATTTTGGTACCTTTCTTTGCCGTTCACTGCAAAACAACAACGTCAAATGATCAAACTTCCATTTGAACTTGAAAGCCGTCCCTACAAATTAAGCTCCCGGTCAATCCAGTCACGTTAGACCAACTAAACAAATTGGAAGAACTGCAAAGTAGTTTATATGGAAAGAATCCGTGGTGATGTTGTCGTAGTTGCTTTTGCTCCCTATTGTTGATTATGCATAAAAATCCTATACTACCTTGCGGTCTTGGCTTGTAGGCTTAAAGCTTTCATCTGACAAAAAATAGCTGTATACACATCATATTCATCATTTCACAGATATAATGAAGCTATACCATCATTACACTAAACCCTTCAGACAAAATACAACCTGCTGTTTTTCATGGTTGGACAGAAATAGGGACATGATAAGGAATACAAGACAAGTGTTATGAGGTTAACAATGGCTCAAAGTTTTCACTTGGATAGTTGTAATCAAAATTCAGGATTACAACATCCAAAATGCATGTCATGTAAATCATTTTAGTGGCTTTAAAAATCCACATTCAATCAAAGCAATGTTTTTGTGTCACCACACTAGGCTACACTGTTTCCTCCGAGTGGACAGCTATGGAAATCACTACTTGGTGGACACTACCTGTCCATGCTTACAGTCAAAGCCAACTATCGATGTTTCAATGTCAGTCTAACCTTTTTTTAAACGCAAGTGTGACCACTACTTTGTATGACTGTCTGCAACCCTTCTCAAAACCTGTGGCATTGAATTGGGTTCTTGGAAGTTATCCTCAAACTCTGACTGGATGGGCAATCTGCATATAAGTGATGCACTTTGCTGTATTATCATACACTGAAATCTTTATAACTTGAACGTGTACATTTGTAGCTAGCTCAAGATCATACTATAAGAGCAAAGTTTTGGTGATGGGGAGACACAAAGTACTCATGATTGTGGATCTGCCACCAAAACCTTCTCTTCAAACAGCTCTGGCATCAAAACTTTGTTCTAGTGCAGACAATCTCACCAGCTACACAGACTAAACCCTAGACAACTTTCAATGACTCAAACAGTTAAAGTTATCATGATTATACTGTACTGACTTAGCAAAAGACAATAAGAGACACCATTTCAATCACTTTATATTTTAATGATACAAAGATTGAGCACTTTAAATTGAATGACAGCTTCCCATCACTGAAAAGAAGAGAAAATGATGATTAGCACACTTGTAAGCAAACTGACAGACAACAGTATGTGCACATTACAGTATAGAGTTTAGCTTGCTTTCCCTGAGCCCAACAAAAGAAAAGATTTGAATGCTTTTCATTGTCCACTTTGACTTTACAAGAATGTTTGTTCTGCACCCACAATAATTTGCCCACGTTGCCATGGTGCCTGACTGCTATTGTACTGTAATTTTTCCATTTAATCACCATTTTTTTTAGTAACTGTTGCATATTTGTTTTGTTTACAGTTGTAACAAGGAGGCACAAACTAAACTTTGTATTGCAGCACTCATTGCACAGCTATTGCATTGCTATTACAGGGGTCAATTTCATAAAACTTTTAAAAGTGTAATTTACAAGTGTAGCCATTGGTTCAGAGGTTGAAAACAATAGCTACACTTGTAAATTACAAGTGTAAAAGTTTTATTAAATTGACCCCAGGTTATGATTCAATTGAGAATGTGGAACTACTGTACATCCACGTAACACAAAAGGAAATCCAAGTGCAAGTTTAATTCTTAAAACTGCTGAATTAAATGATTTAAACAGTTGAAAACGAAGCAGCAAATTCATGTTGTACTGCCCCTGATTGTTGCAGGTAACAAATCAATAAGAAAATGTATCACTTTAAAAAACCAAAACCCATATTCATATCAACAGAAACTTAAAAGATATATTTTTGTTGATGATATTTTTCTGTCAGTGTTCTAGGAACATTCTGTGTACACATCAAGCAAAGGCCCTTATTGATATACATGTACAAGGTACAAGGTACATGTTTGACTAAAAAATGCACAATTCCCGGACATTTCCACTCTAACAAATTAAACAAGAGTGTGGGACTGTAAACTCATCATGAATACATTCCTATGTTTGGACCAGGTAGTGACACAAACCTTCTTTCCTGCCGATCCAACTTTAGCTTTCTTAGTTCCACGGACTTTCTTCATGCGGTTTTTCTTTTCCTTTCTCTGTTTCCGTGATGTCTTTGACTTTTCATAGAGACCATGCTGATTAAGTAACAAAAAAAGCATGGGTTTATTTATAAGCTGCCACTGAGCTTAGAGGTCAAATCTTAGAAGAAATGAAAAAAATCCTTCCCAGAAACAATTTTCCAAGTTTCTAGAAACAACCTTTCTCTGATAAAATTGTTCAGAACTCATACAACCATTCCACACCTACATAAAATAATTTGTCCAAAATAGAACAAAAGGGGAAAAAAGCATTGCTGCAAGTGATTCCTTCCCCCCTACCTTAGTGCTCCATACTTTCTACACATACTCCACATACACCTAAATAGCCTCCCCCCCCCAAACAACCCATATCTCAAAATCAAAAGTAACAGTGATGTACTTACTCTGGCTAAACGGTACTTTGGTTCAAATTTTTTAGCGAAATCCAAGGAGTCATATATGAGAGCAAAACCAGTACTCCTTCCACCACCATAGGCTGTTTTGAAACCAAAGCAGAAAATTACATCTGCAGTGGTTTTATACACCTTAGCCAACTTCTCGCGGATTTCAGCCTTTGAAACATTGGGTCGTCCAGGGTGAAGAACATCTACAACCTACAACAAAAACAGTGCCAACATTCAAAAACAGGTTCAGTCAAATACTTATAAAATTTAGAAAAAAATGGTTTGTGACTTGCACACATTAATTTTAATCATTTTAATTTTTTGTCTGCAATAAATGATCACAACAGATACAGACAACCCAATGAACCAATAGACCTCTTAAGCTTGTATGTTTTGTTTTCCCAATGTAGATCACGAGAGAACTGTTTCTTTAAATCTATGTATGTTACCCACTACTAAGAGGTACCGTATGTTTGGTAAGAAATGACTTTTATAAGTCACGTGTGTGCCTTCTAACTGTGTAGCTGGAAAAGTTAACGTATTACACTAGTTACACATCATTGGTAAATAACATCTGGCAAAAACTCTGTATATTACCATTTGCTTCCGCTGAAGCAGGCGGTTTGTTAAGAACTTTCGCGTTCTGATAGTTGCTGTCCCGTCGCTCTGTAACATAATTAACAAAACGTGAACTATCAAACTGCTTTACCGTCTGTATCACACGTTTATATTAACATCACTTTACTAAAGGTTTGGACGTATTTTTACTTGATAGGGGAAGGCAATAATATGTTTTTTTTTCTAAATGCAGATGAGAATAAATGAAATTTCGTGGCTCACCAAAAGAGTGCAATCGACACTCGTAGATTATCCCTGTTACCTACCATACTTCAACAAATTATTTCTTCATTTTGTATTATTGGAGGGTAACAAAAAGCTATAAAATCTTTTCCACAAGTGTTTCTTATTTATCTTGTTGAAAAACTAGCAAAAAAGAGTGCTGGATGAAACAGAATTGTTCGGATTACTATTCGCATTATATTCAAACTCACCATTTTGCTCAGGCAGACATTGAAGAGGACGAAAACGAGGCTTCGAACGTGCTTAGTAGCCTGGCCATCATTATCAAGATGGCGGACCATGTGAGCGCTTTCTCTGACCGAATTATTTCAATCAAACACGGTGAAACGCGAAAGCAGGTTAAAAATACGAAAGCTAAAAAAAAGAGGAAGAAAACAAATAAGCCTGTAGTGGAAATCAATTTAAGGAAAGATCGGAGGATTATTAGTGAATATCACTCTTTGAACAAAAAAATTGACGCGGTGCAAAAGAATCCGTCGATTTCTTGTGAAGATAAAACTTCTAAGATCGCAGTACTCCAAGCGAAAAGGGAAAAACTTGGAGGGATCAATGCTTACCAACAGGCCTCAAAACTTGGAGAAACTCGCCATGGAAGTTTCAACTCGGCAAAGTGGGTAATAAAGCAATTGAAAGCTTTCAACGTCCGCCCTGCTGGATTAAAACCCAACAACATGACAGAGGTTGCAAACGATAAACTAAGACTTCTGGACGTTGGTGCTCTTGGAAACAACTATCAGAAACACAGAAAATGGATTCAGTGCACAGCTATTGACTTCAATCCTCAAAGCAGTGAAGTTGTAAAAGCAGATTTTTTAACTCTTGACGACAAGGAACAGTATGATGTGATTGTGATGAGTTTGGTTGTCGACTTCGAGGGAGACGTTCATAAACGAGGATACATGCTGCGAAAATGTCAAAAGCTCATCGTTGGACAAGGATATTTGTTTTTTGTTCTCCCGGTGCAGTGTTTGAATAATTCTCGATACTTAAATGAAGATCGTTTTATATCTATGATGAATAGTCTCGGGTTTGATGTCACTGTCAGCCACAACAGCAAGAAGTTGAGTTTTTTTATGTTCAGAAAAACAAGACAAATTCAGGCTAATTCATTTCCTAAGCGAGTTCTAAGGAAGGGTAAAAATCATAATAACTTTGCTATTGTGCTGTAATAAGCTTAGTGATGTTTGCTTTATAGCAGTCAATAATCAGTTGTCTCTGATGAATACAGGTATTTATTTTTTCAACTCTTTGGTGCAGTTTGAGCATTTTCTATTAATAAATTGTTCTTTCGGTCTTTTAAATGACATTGATAGTAGTGGCTTAAGATGACAAGAACATTAGTAAGCCAATAATTTAATAATTCAAAACTAAAATATGAGTGACATGTTTGGGGAGTAAAATTTACAGTGGAATTGTTAGTGAAATAAGACTTCAATGTAATTTACAGAATGTATTTAACAGGGTTTGATATCTCCGCTAGCCCGGTCATAGCAGCTAAGTAAAGATAAAGGTGGATCAGTAAATATTGCACATTCAGTAGTCTGTGCTTGTGGATTTAGTTTCATTTACATTTCCAAGCACAAAAATGACTTAAGCGGCGGGGGTAATTTGCCGAACGTCGAATGCCGAACATTGTTCTCACCCTTAACAGTAACTAAAAGCTAACCAATTTGAATCAGTGCTTAACCCTAAATAATGTAAATCAGTGCTACAGTATTTAGGGTTAAGCACTGATTCAAATTGGTTAGTTTTTATTTACTGTTGTGGGTGAGAACAATGTTTGGCGTTTGGCTTTTGGCGTTCTGCAAATTACCCCCGCCATGACTTAAGTAGCTTTTATCTTGAAAGCCTTGTTAAAGCATCACATTTAATTCCAAAAACATTAAAGTGTATATGACAGTGATTTTTTTATTTGCTTGATTGAATCTACATGATGTTCTGATAAGAAAATGGAAAAAAATTTCGATATCGATTTTTCTTCTCTGCGTTGTAGCCGTCTAAAAATGTGAAATTTCACTTCCGGTGTGTTACAAAACCGCGCAAGAAGAAAGACTGGAAATAGTCTGCTGTGACGTCAATACAAGAATGCCGGCGTCAAGGTTTCTCAGTTTCTCACATTTTTTGATATGCCCTGAGGAAGAAACATGGTTCTATTAAAGTGTGTTGTCTATGGTTGTAGCAACATGCACCAAAAACGGAGGAACTGAGAAATCGTGACACTGGCATTCTTGTATTGATGTCACAGCAGACTATTTCCAGTCTTTCTTCTTGTGCGGTTTTGTAACACACCAGAATTTTTGTTTCTTCTTTTTTTTTCTATTGTTTGATCCTTTCTTTTTATTTCAACAAATTGGTATGTGTAGCGATTTCTAATCATGTAATTAATTTCACTGGCCTGCCAAGATTAGCTTTTGCTACCTGCAGGCCAGTATTATAAATTCTATAATAACTAACTAATAAAGATTTTTGTTGTTGTTGAAATTTCACATTTTTAGACGGCCAAAACGCGGAGAAGGAAAATCAATATCAAAATTTTTTTCCATTTTCTTATCAGAACATCATGTAGGTTTGATCAAGCAAATAAAAAAATCACTGTCATATACACTTTAAGAAAAGAAGTTATGCTGTTTCTACCATTTATTTAAGGTGGCTCCTAATAGTTTAAACATTCCCATCATGATACATCTATGATATTCAATCACAGCCGGCTACACCAGTAAAGTTAAGAGACAACGTTTAGTACATGTTTGTAAACACTTAACCAATGAACAAATTTAGGTGGCTACGACATCAAAATTTGTTACCATGGCAACGTCAAAAGAGGCCAAAAAGACCCCATTTTCAACCTTTTGAGGCTAATAACTTCAAAACTGCTTGGTGAATTTTTTTGATTTTTATATATTTTCGTCTTATAAACATAAACATTTGTGCCAGTTTTGAAAAAAATCTGTACATAGGATTCAGAGATATGTCATTTTTATATAAATTTAAGGTAGCTCTGAACTTTATGTACAGAATTTTTTAAAAAAATTGTTAAATGTTTCTCTTGTCAATTAAACAAAAATATATCGAAAACAAAAACTTTCTTGAATCCATAAATTTAGAAAAGGACACGTCCTTTTAAATAAGAAAAAATATTTCCAAACTGTTAGACATTCCAATAAGGCTTGGCTGCATCTAAACCTCCCTGCCAGGGACATAGATTGGATAAGTGGGTGAGTCGGCTAAACATATGTTGAACCCTTATCTAAGGCATTCTGAAGAAGGATCTTGAGGTTATCATTATTAAATGATCCCCCAGAAACACGCACATACATAGAAGGAACCGACCACCATACCTGGAGTTCAAAGAATATCTTGTTTTTCCATTGTTTTTTAATATTACATTGATATACATCCATCTTTTAAAATTGTTATACCATGGTTCCCACATAAAAAAAAATACAATAGACCAATTATCTAATGCATCACTGTTTCTGGAAAATTTAGTTCAATGGATAAGTGATAAATATATCTTATTCACTAAGCGCAATGGCCGTCTGGGTAAACATCGACCTGAGGTCCGTATAAAAATGATCGAGGACCGATATTATCCCAGTATGGTCTCGAGCAAGCTTGGTTAATAAGAGATTTATTCCACTACTGGAAAATGTGAAAGAAAAAATTGCGTGAGAACTCGCGCGGGATCTTTCGGGACATCACCCGGTCTGATACTTGGAAAATATTGGACCATGCAGCAAATGAGCATTCTGATTGGTTAATTTCAGTTGTCAGCCCTCTCAACTATTTTAGTCATGTAATAATATATAAAAGAGCCCCTCGAAAAGTTTACATGACACCCAGAGATTTCAAAATAAGATACAGTTGAACCTCTGTAATACGGACACTGGAGGGACGAAGCCAAGCTGGGGCGGATCCAGGAATTTCTGAAAGGGGGGTCCGGGTGCATGTTCCCCGGAAAATTTTTCCGATTTTACCCTCTAAAACGCCATTTACGGCATTCCTGAGAGTCGAAAAGCGTTTGTTAAGTCAAAACTTGAAAATCAGTCAATTGGTGGAAGTGAAACAACGGCGTATAAAACAATTTTATTCTATTATTTTCATGAACCACATGGGAGACACAGGTCTGATAGGGGGGGTCCGGACCCCCCGACCCTCCCCCTGGATCCGCCACTGCCAAGTGTCCGTATTGGGTAGGTGTCTTTATTATGAAGGTCATGGATATAACGTAAGCAGTATACTTCCTAGAAACACGCGCATACAAAGAAAGAACCGACCACCAAAGGCCTGGAATTCAAAGAATAACTTGTTTTATCCATTGTTTTTTTAATATACATCCACCTTTTTAAATTGTTATCCCACGTCCTTATCTTCGAGGTCATGGATATAACGCAAGCAGTATTCTTCCGATAGACCCAAACTCCTTCTTTAGTTATTGTGGTATGAATTGTAACGTCTGTTTTCGTTATTATTACAACTGTCTTTACACAGGAAGTCGCCATCACCCATAGGTGGTTTTCAGACGAATCCTGTCTTAAAGAAAGTCACTAAATAAAAATAAGCTAAAAATAATAATGCAAAATAAGAAAAACCAAGATCACGCCATTTTAATTCAAACAATAGTTCGTTAATGCAAATAATATCGCACATAATTATGGGAGTCTATTAAAAAGCATTCGAAGATAAAGATGTCTGCGACAATTCGTAATTATATGTTAATGTATGATGTAAAAAAATATAAAGTCTTTATTGAGCAAAGAATGGTGAAAACTGAAAAGAAAGGCTCGCTTAAATCACGGTCTGTTATTTTCGCTCTGTCAAACTTAAGAGCGGACACTGTCCCGGCTGCTGGAATATCGTGTTTTCATGATTTATGACCAGGAGCTTGATTTAGCTAACTTTACATCTTGAAATTGGAAGAAACCATCGCCAAAAGTGATAGAAGCAAAGAAATACGAACTAAACAGACAAAATAACGGCTAGAAAAGTCAAAATTTCACAAGAATGGCAAGTTTGATTTCTTGACTGCCTGTCAATAAATCAAATTTCATCAACTGTAATCCACTTCAATCCTTCCAATCCTGCATTTTGTCTCCAAACTGCTGCTGCTTTTTTTTTGCTCTATAAAATCTTTTTATCGGACTTAAGCTAACTAAGTTGTATATTTGGTGGCATTTGGCAATATAATAAGCTAAGTGAAATTTGGCTATTTCGGCGGAACAGTGTGTTGTCTAACTAAAGTAATGTCGGCTTTCTGTTTTTCGATGATCAGGGAGTAAAGAAACTGCTTACTTTAACTTTTAATATAATAAGCTCTAACTGAATTACTTGAAAAGTTGTTGTAGCATTAGTGCATCAGATGCCGAACAAAAACTAATCACGTTGTCCCAAGCCACGCTTGTCACTGATTATCAGATCCGGTTTTGACGTCCAGCTCCGATGGATGTATTAGATATTGCGCCGAAGATATCGAGCAAAGCGCATCAGACGAGTATACCTGGTTTTATGTAGTTTTGGCGTTACTTGCCCAAGCGCTTCTGGCATTGCACTGTGTAGATTGAAGGGCAGAAACCTCGCTATTTTTTCCTAACCAGCTCAAGTAGTTTTTAAGATTCCGTTATTCATAATTTCGTTTCTAACAATTGAGCTCTCCCGAATACTATAGCTCCCTTTGCGAATTTTGACAAGTCTGAATTTTCTTTTGCTATAAACTGGTATTAACAGTAAGAAGTCTAATAAAAAAAGTGTCAAATAAATAGTATATAGGCCTGATCCGACCTATCAACCAGTTTCCTTCTTTTGCTATTTTTGAGTGGAACGGAAACGTAATAGTTTTCGATTTCTCTCACTCCTTCAAGAAAAGGTTCTGTTTTTATCTTTTCAGACAGTTTTCAGCATGTGTCTGTACTCTCACGTGTTGCAGTCTTCTTTTTTCTTCAGGAAAAGCCAAATTTTAACAATTCAGCCCGTCAAAGAGCCCACTACTGTGGTGGGCAGCTTAAATCGAATAGTCGTTTGTTTTATGATAAGCTTTTTTCATAAATACTTACATATAAAATTGTTATTATTTTTGTTAGTCAGGAAAAAAAATTATCACAAATATGCGGCATGCGTGATCGGCATGCGTGATGGGCATGCGTGATACACTATTAAGGAGTGGTGAAATTGATTGATATCATGGCAACCATAAAAAGAATAAATCTCTAAAATCCAAATACATGTATAAGGATATAAATAATGAATAATGAATAATGATCCTGCTGTTCATATTATCACGAACAGATGCTCTTCCAGGCAAATTCTATTTTAAAGTTCGAATCTTATATTTAAAAAATATAACATGTCTGGTCAATATATCGCTTTGAACTAGATTAAAATTCCCTTTTGTAATTTTATGTAAATGAGCTGATTCCCTTTCACGTTTTATATTGTGCTTGGTGTTTTATCCAATCAGAGTTAGTGTTAGAGTCAATCGAACAAAGTGAGAATCCAAACCAATAGGCATATTTCAATATATTAAAATTCTTACTCGGTCACAAGCTTCGGTGTAAAGTTAGAATTTTAATATATGGAAATTTTCGTATTGTGCCGCGCTTTCTCATGCTTGACACTTGATACATATTATTATTTGAGTTCAGTAAGTGTTAATTGCATTTGGTTTTGATTCTACGACAGTCGTTCATGCGATTGACTGAATTCTAATCCCTGTGAAAATGCTTCATATAAGCGTATGCCACTGTGCTACAGGACTACGCGGTGAATTAATCATATCATTCCAGTGCGACAGTCCCTGACCAGTTGAATACATATAGGGTCCCACAACCGCTCGACCAATCAGCTTCTTTGATCCTCCAAGTCTCGGCACCGTGTACACAGATAACATGAAGCTCACGCGATCAATGCATGAAGGAAGAAGAGTGAATACAAACGCTTCATTGTACACTGGACTCGCTGTCCTTTTGTTTGCCACTGTTTTTCGCTTTTTTAAGGTTTTTCCTCCCATTATCATTGACACCCGGACATAAGGATCTGGAATTAAATATGAAATATGTTTGCATAAATTAGTCTGAGAAACAAAGGTAATTATTTTCAGTTTTGGTTTCGCTCGAGTATCGTATCCGAGGAAGCGAAGTTATGAGCTCGTATCTCGCTGCTTCGCTACTCGCGTGAGACACTCGCGCGAAGCCCACTAAGAGGCCCTGCTCGCAGGTCACTGTATTCAATACAGTGACCTGTTGGGCTGTTAGCATTAATTTGTTAAGGAATGGATTGGCAAAGAACAAATAGCTAGGAATCGTCTTAAATGTTCTTGCTTGTCTCAAAAAGGCACTCTTGGTCAGAGAAAACCAAACATACCAACCAGACTACTGACATCACCAGAAATCTCGGTAATTGAGTCACCTAATTGTCAAGATGCTTACATATACCATTCATTTCAATTATGGAATATGACCGGCACGGTTCGTCAGAACATATTTGGGCCTATTCACAGAAGAGGAAAAAGTACTAATAAAGTTAATAGAAACTAATTTATAGACAATACTGAAATATACATGTTGAAAACAAGAGTTGAGACCTAGGAGTACATAGTTATTGGAACTGAAAAAAATCGGAATGTACCGGTATTTTTTTCTGATAACACGATATTGTAGTCATTACTACAAATGGGTAGCCGAAAGCTCATTTTAAATTTTTATTTCTTAAATTTTTATTATTCAGCTTTATTCAGGAGGCAGCGTGGTCGAGTGGTTAGGGCACCGGACTTGAAATCCGGAGGTTCTGGGTTCAAGTCTCGCTCTGACCACGAAATGGAGTTGTTTCACCGTAGACCCGAGTTCATTGGTCTGCCTCCTGCCAGTTGGGATTTTTAACATATTATGTTCGATTTGAATGCTTGGCCCCACTAACACTTGTGCTATAAACACTGCCGAGGGTAAATAAAGGTTATTTGTTTGTTTTTTTCTTCTGTGTTGCACACTCGAGTGCATGAAACCGGCTTTTCGTTGCTTTTGTTTATTGCTTTTCAAATCTTTTTTCAATACTTACCCAAATCAATGTCCTCTCCTTGTAACTTTAAACCTTTAGCTTTGAGGACAGCCACTGTAAGTCTACATGAAGTGGGAAGAAACTGGAGCGAAAAGAGTAATTCTCCCTTATCTACTCCCCCCTGTAAGATAACAAAATGTGTTTTTTTTTAGTAAATATGATTCACAAAAGACGTCTATTGTGAACCAATTACCCATCACGGCCAGAAAACAGCGAATGATGAGTACTGAGGATTTTTTGCCATAATCAGCTGTCGTTTTGCGTTTCTTTTCGTTTCTTAGGAGTGATGGAGGTGTTTTCGGGAGAATGAAGTGTCGCCACACATATATCAGTCTAATTTTTCAAGCTCCGTAAAACAAAGATTACAAACCTGGAAATCTTGGTCGCTTATGTTGACCCAGATCTCCCCGGTACCTGCAGGTGAGGCTACAACGTCCACATCTTTAAGGGAATACATCACGTGACCTATAACTTGTTGGCGGGAAAATCTATCGAATTCGCAAACTGTGAATTCCAGCGTTCTGTTCGGCAAGTCTTCAGGTGATACTGCAAAAACAAAATCCTCAAAGAACTGGGGATTTGACGTCCTTCGTTGAACTCTGGACTGGACCTTGCGTTTCTTGTCTGGGAGGAGGAATATTTTGACATATGGTGTAACAGTGACATTCTCGCCTATTGGAGTGAGGCGAGTAGCTCGTAGGAGGCAGACCATAAGCTCTTCGTTTGCTTGGTCGTAGCGTAAAGAAAAACAAAGTTTTGCTGAACCCATGAATGGCGACCCTTCCTCCTTATCTTCTTCTCTGAGAATGTAAACATTAAAACATTGTAGGATCGAGTTTGTAAAAAAGATGAAGAAAAACTGTTTCTTTTGGCGAAGAAACAAAACAACAATAATTTGCTGCATGATTAGTCCTATATTTTGGTTTACATTTACAATAAAAGCCAAAACTAAAACTTTTGAATGATTAGCGCTCGTAAAAGCCATGGAACGAAATTTTATGTAAATTATCTTGGAGAGTTTGTTTATTTGCAGCTTTTCCTTTGTCTGTGTTTCTCAGTCGTGAGATTCATTTTGTTGTCACGTGTCTTTTACCGAGGCGGACCTGGATCAGACCCAGTCCTTGTCATCGGTTTCACTTATTTTTATTGTGATTGCTTGTGAGACTTGTTTCCTTTACTTTTAACTAATAACACACCAGATTAAATTTAGTAATTCAATTCTTCTATAAAATTAAAAACAATGAGAGAGGAAAATGGGGTAATCAATTACTTGTTAGCATTCACTGATCTGAAAGGATAACAATTTTCACAGGTTATCTTGTGACACTGATATTTCAAAATATAGAGCACTTTTTTCTTTTGGCCAGTGTTACAACGGAGGGCGCAAGAGTTTAGTTTTCTGTTTACATTGACTTCAATCATCTCGGTCATAGATCGGAAATGGTATAATTTTCGATGCCGCTGACCATTAGAAACGATGTCTCACCTGTAAATCTCAGGATCAAGGTAAAAATATTCCACTTCGTCATAATCTTCTTGCGGGTATTTTGTTTGTGTTGTAATGGAGCATTCGTCCATTCTAGGCGGTGGTAATTTGAATGACACTCGGGCCACTTTTTTTTCTTTCTCCTTCTCCTGTTTGTACCGGGAACGCATCCGATAAACGAGTAGAATAATAACAACTCCAAAAAGAAGTCCACCACAAACAGCTATGAGAATGAAGGCTGAAAACAAAATAAGGCGTAAAATATATTGCCGTGAGAGATATTTGGTGTAATTCAAAGCGCTCCCGAAAAAAGAGGTTTAGTTTTTGTAGGTAAAGTAATTATAGATTTTGCTTATCACGATGAGCCAATCAAAATCCAAGGTAAAAAAAAACTATGCCATGTGCTGTGTGCTGGCCATGTGGTGCAAAGCGCGGGAAAACGACGGCAAGTAAACATTCGAAAGAAATGTCACAGTCATTTTATATCAACCTATCTTGTTTGGATACAAAATATGCGGGGATATTGCAAAGGCGCTTGTTTGAACTAGAATTTTCGGAGTGACTTTAGTGTGTCACGACAAAGAAAACCTAGACCAACTCGAGGTTTTGTTTTTAATATTCGGAGACAAATCCGTTACCATACCTACAAAAAGCACCTCAAAGTTAGGTATTTCTACTTCCTCTATTTAGTTAGAGGTGGTCAATAGATACTTTATTATTAATTTACAAAGGGCAACTCTTTCAGTAATTATAATGGTAAAAAACTGTTATCAGTAGAGGCCCTAGATAAATATAAAAAAAAATGGACAAAATAAAAGAATCCGTAAAATTACTAATAGCTATAGATAAAAATATATAAATCAAAAAATGCAATAACAAGATAATCTATATGTTGCGATTAAAAACTACATTGCCGTGATAAAAAAAAACCGATTTCTTAATACATTCTAGTTTAATGGCAGGTAGTTTGAGTTGATTGCTCTGTCGAGTGCGTCTTGTCAATACATCTCTATTAAAAGTGAAACAATTTATTAAAAATTGCAGTCATTTCTTACTTAGACATTTATTAACCAACTTTAGAATGTGCTTCTCGCGTCCCACGCTCAGGTGATATATATTGCAATTTTTCCAGTGCCCTGTCGCTACTATCCTCGCGCATAATTATGCGTGCGGCGCGCCTCTGTAATTTCTCTAGCTTATCTGTGTTTATAAGCCCGCAACAGTTCCATACAGTATCACAACAGTCAAATATCGGTAGAATAAAATAATTATAAATCCTATTGGCCGTATGCATGTTGATGTTTCTTCTAGTACGACCAAGTATACCTATTCTTTTTCCTGCTTTACTTAATAAATATGTTATATCTAATGTTCTTTCCATGTCCGAGACTCGTCAAAAATTACATCCAGGTTTTTATATTCAGTAACCCGCTCAAGGTCAACACCATTTAGAGTAACAGAAAAATCGGCTGATGCTACTCTAGGGCCCGTACTAAAACGAACACACTCAGTTTTACCTTGGTGTATAAAAAGACAATTATCTAATAGCCACTGATTGACTGTGGCCAATTCCTTGGTTAGCTAAGTGCTGATGTCCAGAGCATTTTTATCTTTTAGCGGTAAAATAAATAACTGTATCATTAGCATACATCATAATCTGACATTTGTTCTAAAACAGTTGGTGGATCATTGACAAAGAGCACAAACAATAGCGGCCCAAGGATACACCCCAGCGGGACTCCATTCTAGAGGTGCCCTTGCCGTAACTGACTACTTGTTTACGATCTCCCAGATAGTCAAGTAAATATCTTAAACATATGCCAACAAAAGTTTGAACTAACTTAGAAATTATTTGACCTTCACTTTGTTATAAAAGCACAATCGGAAGTCGCGTGCCACTCGAAAAGTTTTATTATTTTAAAATTAAGTTTTATTGTCATTTCCATTTTATTCTACAAGATGGCCAACGCAAAGCCCTTGACTGAACCAAAACAAGTCTAAATTTTCAATGTATATCTTTTTATTTGAGCAGTTGGTAACACTGCCTAGGCTTAGATTCCTTCGTGTCTTGGATTTAGTCCTTTCTTCGAAGAGAAAAGCCAGAATATTTTAATCCGTAACTAAAACTAAACACAATGATCAAATATTGACTTCCATAGTATCATTAACATGACTAACATTCATTTCAAAAAATATGTAGAAAAACAAGTGTCAAGGCCATGAAAATTCATTCCAGTTCATTTTAAGACATTTAAAAAGCTATGTACTCATTACATTAAAGCGAACGCAATCTGACAAATCTGACGTGTTCTCATTTGATGCCAGAGAAACAGATCATCTGAACTAAGAATATTGCTCGCCGGCTTTCGATTCTTCTACAACGCGTGACACATCTAAAAAGAACGCTTTCAATTCAATATCAATTGAACTAAAGTTATATTAAAGATTTTGTGTTCGAATCACAGAAAGGAATAATTTGATTTTGCTTTGAACCATGTTTACAGGTAAATGAAGACTCAGGCAAGCCAAGGGTAATTCTTAACATGTTGTCTCGGGTTTTTTAGGATCGCTTCACCACGCAGATGATAAGACGCGATATTGAGACTTATATCTGAAATGATATCAGCTATTACCAGAATCTAATTATTGTTGTTGGCCATTCCGATGCATTAACTTCAAGCTTGACTTGAAAGCGTAGGAAAATAAAAGAAAGGAAATCAATTATTTTCGACCATCAGTATCAATTTGATCTATTTTATTTCGTCCTCAAAGTAGCGAAGCCGATCAAGATAAGAACGATTTTATCATTAACAAAGGCAAAAATAAATGTAAAAAAAAAAACCACTTTCACGGGGTATTTGCTCAAAACTTCAATTAATGATAAAGGACGTCGGTTCTGTTGATTTGGACTCGAGCCTAACTTTGTCCATGTTGTATAACCTATCTTCATACTTATCGTTGATTAATTGGTTCCTGATTATTTTCTCAACCAAATCAACTCTAACGTAAGTACGAACAAACGAAAAACAGCTTATCTTTTTTTAGGTTTACGAAATTGTACCAAAAATAGTTTACAATGCCCCCTTAATTTAATTGACATTCTATTATTTTGAGGAATCTTAACATTGTCCGACTACAAAGTTACTTTTAATTTGTAAACAAGATATGAGCTTTCAGCGTCGTTTCGAGAGTTGACGTAGCAAATGTTTAATACCCCTCTAATAATAGTTCGTTACCCCATTGTGGAGGCTCCGCGTTCTTTCCACTGGCTGGCAATGTTGATACAACACTTGCATTCGTCCAAAGATTGGCGAGACTCGTATTCCTAGAATCTATTAGAACAGTGAAGAAATGCATAAATACATTAATTCATCGATTTAAGTTGTCTGGATTAATTTTCCACGCGTTCGTAGCGGGATTGAATTATTCCTTTTCATTTTCATGCGATAATTTATGCTTATTACGTTAGAAAGGGACAAGAAACATTCGCAAAACGTTTTTGGTCCAAGATAAGTTATATTATGACAGCTAACACAATTTCGTAAATGGTAAGAATTAAAAACGTCAATACACATTGAGAAATTCCTAAATTCGCTTTAAATGGACAAGCATTCCGACATAAAGCGACAGATTCGAGGATTTCTTCACGATATCCGATGTATACTTACAGTGGAAATTCTTCAGTCTCATTTTGGGTGTTAAATCGTCCACAAATCGCATGACTATGGGCCTCCTTGCCGCTGCAGCGCAATGTTAATTGGATTCATAACGAAAGCTACCGCAAAGTGTTGTTTTCGAGAAAAATTGTTTCCAAACAAGGCGGTGAAATGGTTGAGTTAGCTTGGCGAGTTTTCATTAATCGCCTCACCACTTGAAATGAACCGAAAACTATTTCAGAAGGATAATACGCGTCAGAGCATTTGGGCGTCAGGCTAATATAGCTTTTGAGGGGCGAATATTGCATAATATGCAGACTTACAGGAACCAAATATTTCACGAGTAAGAATATAAAATGATAGTAAGCTTATTATGCGGCAGTCTTACGACTCCTACATTGAACCGTTTGATTGTTTCACGTAGGCCTGCAGGGAAGTTGTGGTGTGATCAACATTCAGTTCACTCACGTTCAGTGCGAGTTTTAAACCACTTGCAACCGAAACCGCGTTATAAGAAAACTTTTCTGTGTTAAAACTGGAATTACGAAAGCCTCTGTTAGTAGATAAAGATGCTGGCCATGAAATAATTCGTGCACGTTTGAGCAAAACAATTCGGTCCGAATAGTGAAAAATACCGAAAAGGAAATTGCATGCAACATTCGAAAATTACGTGTTTACCATATTTATTCTGGTAAAAGCCAGGGTGTTTATTACGAACTCATGTCAGTTGCTTCGAGAAGGCGTTAATTCAAAAAGTGATGCTAAAGGGCTGGTCAATTAACACACAAATTCAAGTTGTTATATTCCCATAACCGTATGGTCTGAAGAAACATTTTCTCCCCTTTAACCCGAGGTATTAAATTCTTTTTTGACCATTCACCAGGGAGAAAATACTCAATGGACACTTTTCTCTCAATGTGTAGTTTTCTTATGACGCATTTAAACTAAACATTGCGTGGATTTACGTAATTGTGTTAAGTAGTACCTTAAAACATCCCTTGAAAGCCTAATAATGGGGTGCCGGCCACAATTCTCCGGAGCGAAGAGCCAATTAAAAATCCCTAAACGTGAAAAAACACTTTAAACTTATCATCAAAAAACAATTAAGTGTGACGGTAAAGCAAGAAATTCAATCAATTTTGTGGGGTTTTGTTTAAAATGATTCAATCATCTGTTGAAATAGCCGTTTTCTCTATTTTAATATTAATATATTTTTAATATTAATATATAATTTTTCTATTTTAACTTCATATAATTTACCAGTCTCTTGTAGAAGGTGTTACCATTCAGGCATGCAAATTGTCATTGTTCGTAAATTTAACCTCCACAAAATCATATTTTACACATTTTGATGTATCATTATCAATGTTGGCTTTCAAATATTTCCGCTTCAATGATATTAGGATTATACTAAATGCTAAATATTGAGAAGGAATTGAAGAGTGAAGTCAACAAGAAAGCGAAAGCTTTACCTCATTTGTTCAATTTGTAAGTTGAGTTTGTCTTACTTGGTTTATAACTTGCTGCTGATGCAGACGTGATTACATATATTACTTTCCAGCCATGTTCCATGTTGATTACAAGTGCATGGTTCATTATGTTTGTGACAAGGTTTTCCAATACTTAATTGTCATTAGCAATACAAGGTGATTTGTCAAAAAAAGAAAGAAAGTATCTCGTGCATTGAAGAACGTTACACTCCATTAAACCATATTATACTAACATCACGGAAAATTGTACTCATCCAAAAAGTGTAAAAAAATGATAAATTATGAAACGGAGCACATAATCAGTAAACTCTATGGGTATTTTTACAATTTTGATTGAGTTCTTTGTTCCCGGGTGGTTATAATGCGTTCTTCTTTGAAACTCATGACTGAGAAATCGCGGAAGAGAAACATGCACCGTCATGACACAGACTTCGATAACATTTCCCACACTTAAGTTTAAATCAACAATTAAATAACAAAAGATCTTCTTGAGTTATGAAGAGTAACCGAATTAGTCCTCTTTGAAAACGTAAATACGTCATCATGAACGTATGTTCCTACTTATTGTAGGGGTCATCCACTACATTAGCCTTTGCTATTTGGATGATCCCAACTCACTCTCTATTTTTTGTTACATTTTTCTTTTATTCCTTAATTGTCTGTAACTGTATTCTATTGTAGGGGTCATCCACTAGATTAGCCTTTGCTATTTGGATGATCCCAACTCACTCTCTATTTTTTATTACATTTTTCTTTTATTCCTTAGCTGTACTTGTGTTTAAGTTGCCTATGTAAATTTTACCTATATGTCATGTAAAACTGAGCTGAGTTGAATAAATCATCTTGTCTTGTCTTGTCTTGTCTTGTATGGTGTTTCAGGTGTGCCTGTATGGTGTAATGTGTGCCTGTATGGTGTAAGGTGTGCCTGTATGGTGTAAGGTAAAGTGTGCCTGTATGGTGTAAGGTGTGCCTGTATGGTGTAAAGTGTGCCTGTATGGTGTAAGGTGTGCCTGTATGGTGTAAGGTGTGCCTGTATTGTGTAAGGTGTGCCTGTATGGTGTAAGGTGTGCCTATATGGTGTAACGTGTGCCTGTATGGTGTAAGGTGTGCCTGTATGGTGTAAGGTGTGCCTGTATGGTGCAAGGTGTGTCTGTATGGTGTAAGGTGTGCCTGTATGGTGTAAGATGTGCCTGTATGATGTAAGGTGTGCCTGTATGATGTAAGGTGTGCCTGTATGGTGTAAGGTGTGCCTGTATGGTGTAAGGTGTACCAATATGGTGTAAGGTGTGCCTGTATGGTGCAAGGTGTGCCTGTATGGTGCAAGGTGTGCCTGTATGGTGCAAGGTGTGCCTGTATGGTGTAAGGTGTGCCTGTATGGTGTAAGGTGTGCCTGTATTGTGTAAGGTGTGCCTGTATGGTGTAAGGTGTGCCTGTATGATGTAAGGTGTGCCTGTATGATGTAAGGTGTGCCTGTATGGTGTAAGGTGTGCCTGTATGGTGTAAGGTGTGCCTGTATGGTGCAAGGTGTGCCTGTATGGTGTAAGGTGTGCCTGTATGGTGTAAGGTGTGCCTGTATGGTGTAAGGTAATGTGTGCCTGTATGGTGTAAGGTGTGCCTGTATGGTGTAAGGTAAAGTGTGCCTGTATGGTGTAAGGTGTGCCTGTATGGTGTAAAGTGTGCCTGTATGGTGTAAGGTGTGCCTGTATGGTGTAAGGTGTGCCTGTATTGTGTAAGGTGTGCCTGTATGGTGTAAGGTGTGCCTATATGGTGTAACGTGTGCCTGTATGGTGTAAGGTGTGCCTGTATGGTGTAAGGTGTGCCTGTATGGTGCAAGGTGTGTCTGTATGGTGTAAGGTGTGCCTGTATGGTGTAAGATGTGCCTGTATGATGTAAGGTGTGCCTGTATGATGTAAGGTGTGCCTGTATGGTGTAAGGTGTGCCTGTATGGTGTAAGGTGTACCAATATGGTGTAAGGTGTGCCTGTATGGTGCAAGGTGTGCCTGTATGGTGCAAGGTGTGCCTGTATGGTGCAAGGTGTGCCTGTATGGTGTAAGGTGTGCCTGTATGGTGTAAGGTGTGCCTGTATTGTGTAAGGTGTGCCTGTATGGTGTAAGGTGTGCCTGTATGATGTAAGGTGTGCCTGTATGATGTAAGGTGTGCCTGTATGGTGTAAGGTGTGCCTGTATGGTGTAAGGTGTGCCTGTATGGTGCAAGGTGTGCCTGTATGGTGTAAGGTGTGCCTGTATGGTGTAAGGTGTGCCTGTATGGTGTAAGGTAAGGTGTGCCTGTATGGTGTAAGGTGTGCCTGTATGGTGTAAGGTGTGCATGTATGGTGTAAGGTGTGCCTGTATGGTGTAAGGTGTGCCTGTATGGTGTAAGGTGTGCCTGTATGGTGTAAGGTGTGCCTGTATGGTGTAAGGTGTGCCTGTATGGTGTAAGGTGTGCCTGTATTGAGTAAGGTGTGCCTGTATGGTGTAAGGTGTGCCTCAGTGCAAGGCTACTATAAACGAGACAATGATAAAATACAAATCAAACATATCCTGACGGCTGAGAATAAATTTACCTCATGTTCACTAAATAACTGACGATCGATCTTCAAAACCAAAATTGAAGACAGATTTACGTTGCTAAAAATAGTTTAAGAAAGATGGGAACTGTTTACTTAAGAGCTCCGGCATGGAATTTATTTCGTAGTTCGCTTCTTTTTTTACCAAATGTCAGTGTTTTCGTCGACTTACACGTCAAAATCGCTGCGAGCTTAATACCACCATTTGCTTGCTTATTAGTTCTACTAAGAGAGATTGTTATAGTTGTTATCATTATTCCCAATAGACCACTTTCATAATAGCGGCCGATTTATTTATTCTTTTATATGTGTGTTAATTAGCCTCACTGGCCTCGGTAACATGTGCAAAATTCAAAAGAATTTTTACTCTAAAATGAGACCAGTGAGGCTAATTAACATACATATAAAAGAATAAATAAATCGGCCGCCATTATGAAAGTGGTCTATAACCATTATCCTTACTGTTTGACAAATGAAGTCAGCATTTCTTCCGTTTCATCCTTCTGCACCCCATTCTGTCTACATCAAATACTGACTAACTTGACGGTGACTAACTTGTCATAGCCGACCTGATGTGTTGGATGGAAGAGTCTTCCAACATTGCAGCCTGGGGGAGGGGGGGGGGGGGTGGATGGCCATGTATGGCTCACATTAATATTTACCTCTGTTGTGAGTGGGGGGAGGGGGGTGGCCATGTTTGGCTCACCTCTGTTGGGAGAGGGGGGGGGGGTGGCCATGTATGACTCACATCAATATTTTTCTGACTTGAAACCCTTGAAGGTTAAATCAGGGAATCGAGTATTTACTTCATCTGATGACATAGCAGAGTCGTTTAACAATCAGCCAGTCCCTAGCTCTTGAAATTCCTGCTACAGACATTGATCCACTAGACTTTGTCAAACCCACTGACAGGGTATTTTCTTTCAAAAGGATCGATGTTTAAGAAGTCATTAAATTAGCCAAAGATATCGACGGAAGTAAAGCAACAGGTCTAGATAAAATTCCATGTAAACTTCTAAAAATTTCCGCCGATGTTATTGCGCCTTCTTTAACGCATATTTTCAATTAATCTCTATTGTCTGGCATCAATCCTTCAGATTGGAAGTTGGCTAAAGTCTCTCCTATCTTTAAGAATGGCTCTAAGTCTGACCTTAACAATTATTGACCAATATCTGTCATTCCTGCCGTGGCCAAAATCTTCGAGAAAATTGTTCATGACCAATTATATTATTATCTTAATGAAAATGCTCTATTATCCAATTGTCAGTCAGGCTTTCGCTCTCTTCATAGTACTCTTGCGGCTTTGCTGGAAACCACCAATAACTGGTGCCTCAATATTGACAAAGGTTATCTTAATGGCGTCGTCTTCATTGATCTAAAGAAAGCTTTTGATACTATAGACCATAAAATTATCTTACAAAAACGTGATAGATATGGAGCTAATCAAAATTTCCGGGCATGGTTTGAATTTTACTTAACACTCGTATGCAAAGATGCACTGATATAAATAATCATTTATCTAGTGCTACTAGCCCTTTAAACTGTGGAGTATCGCAAGGGTCAAAAATCGGTGAGAAATCGGTGGTAAAGAAGGAGAAGAGCGCCGCAAAGTTTCGCCGCAGCACCTTTCTTCCGCCAAAAATTAATAAATAGTTATTCGCCGTGATTTCTAACTTCACTGATATCATTCTTTTTATTCCTAAGGCTCGATGTGTTTTGGCAATTGTCTCCTGGTGATAAACTGTACAAAGAAGCTTCCAGCAAAGCCTCTTTACTTCCCCTACTCAGGAAGAGTAGGGGAAATTCAAATTTAGTGGTAATTGCATTAGAAACGAGAAAAAAATGTCGTATTGGATCTGTATGATAGTTTAGTTTGGAGAGCGTAAACATTGCAGTTCGATGCAACCCTTGAAAATGGCTCGCAATCAACAAACGTATATTGATAAACTTAAGAAAACACTCGAGTCTTACAGAAAACCGACTTTGAACTTTCCTCAGCAATAGATAATCAAAAGGAATAGCCCATAAAATATATCTGACGCAGTCCATCGACCTAATGAGAAATCTAATGATTATGTTGATGACATGACTGGGTTGATTTAATGTTTGTGAAGTCTGCAAAATTTTAAGGGTAAATATTCCTTTGCAATATCAGTTATATTGCAACAACAACCAGGTACAATTTCAAAATTTAAAACTCTTGTAATGTAAGGGCAAGCGGGTTTCGCACTGGTTTCACCATTAGTCAACGACTAACACAGAGAAGCAGTTTATTTGAAGTGGTTTAGTTACCGTGACGTGCCAAGAAATTATTGAAAGACAAACTATCATATTGGTTTGTTTTCCACAGACAAACAATTTAATGTATTAGTACTGAATTAACGGTCGGTTTTGAGGCAAATCTCCTGTTACTGATCTGTTCACTGGTGAACCACATCTTGTCCATCTTTCCCCTCGCCGATCAAGACGTTTTAAAAAGTACTCCCGTTTTATTGAAAATGGCCAATTTACATGTAAAAAATGCTATTAGAGGCTGCAATCTTTTGGAAATCTGTATTTTTATGTAAATAATCTCATCGCAACATCTTCAAGAGAATTCAGTCTAGAGGAGAATATCTTCATTAGTGATATATGAAAAGATGCTGTCAGAGGCTACAATCTTTTGGAAATCTGTATTTTTATGTAGATAATCTCATCGCAACAGCTTCAAGAGAACTCAGTCTAGAGGAGGATATCGTCATTACGGTGGGATATTCATCGTTTTTTATTGTTATAAAAACAATGTAACTTTTATTACATCAATTATAAGAGAAGATTTGCCTGCATTTTCAAAGTGTGGCAAGTTTGGTTTGCTTCTTGACATTCCTCCGCTTTTTCTCATTCTTGATACGAATTTACAAAATAAAAAATAAACAAGCAAAATAAAGAAGAACATATAGTGAATAAATGGTTGAATGAATGAATGGCTCATTCTACACTAGAAGACGGACAAATCGTCCGACGATTTGTTCGTGCAATGTGAATTCTAGACGGACAACTCACCTTGTGTTGGTCATCGTAAATTCATATCTGAACGAACAAACAGACGATATTGGAAGCACGGGGCCTGGCACTAACAGGCTTGGTTACCTTGATATAAAATATCAGCAAGACCACAGCGACAAACCGTTGAGTGGTGCCGGATCTCCCAGTTGTAGACCTGGATCAGTACAATAATTACTTGTATAAAATCAGAAAACGGCAAACTGATCCTTACGGCAAGGCGATGAAGGAGTAAATAAAAGAATAAAACAAAATTTATATTTAAACGAATTTGCCCAATATTTCGGTTTGAAAACAAACCTTCTTCAGGGGCTAACAGAAAAATGAAAAATGAAGTTAAAACTAAAAGTTCGTTACAAATAAGAGTTTGAAATTATTAATTATTAATTAATTTCAAACTCTTATTTGTAACGAACTTTTAGTTTTAACTTCATTTTGCATTTTTCTGTTAGCCCCTGAAGAAGGTTTGTTTTCAAACCGAAATATTGGGCAAATTCGTTTAAATATAAATTTTGTTTTATTCTTTTATTTACTCCTTCATCGCCTTGCCGTAAGGATCAGTTTGCCGTTTTCTGATTTGGTTACCTTGCTTGCTATCTGCCATTTTGATTTTCCCATAAACCATCACTCCCTTTACCAGTTCCATTCCCTTAGCGAGTACTGAGACCGAGATACAACCATTTGTTCGTCTGGTGTGAATTTTAGTCGGACTTTGGACGACTTATCCGTCTAGACGAACAAATCGTCCTCGAAAAATCGTCTTATTAGACGGCCAAATCGACGGACAAAATCAGACGACTTTTACGTCCACAATTTTGTTCGTCCCGTTTTCACACTGAGACGACTTGTCCTTCTGAAACGACTTGTCCGTCCAGACGGTTTGTCCGTCTCTAGTGTGAAAACGGCCAATAAATGAATAAAAAATACAATATAATTCAAATTTTTTAATAGCCGTATAACTTAAGAACCTTACTCCGGTTTAAGTAGAACTTGAACATTAACAGTATTTGCAAGTAGTTATACTGTGTTATATTTCTGGAAGGAGATGACTTTTTCAGGATGTTTTAATAGCGTTTCTTTTTGCTACGTGACCGCCCTGTTTAAGACTTACCGTAACTGAAAATACCTATCCATATCAGAATGAGTTTTCAGGCTTCTTTTCGCAATTGCTTAAATTGCGTTCATAACTGCGAGGATCATTCTTCATTTGATTTTATTTCCGCAGTTCATATATGATTTATTTCATATATATCATTTCACATTCATTCATTTCACGGGAACATATGAACCTACAATTGACCTGCTCCCAACGTCAGTGGCTTCATAGCTCAGTTGGTAGAGCATCGCACCGGTATCGCGAGGTCACGGGTTCGAACCCCGTTGAAGTCCTGAATTTTTTTCAGGCTTCTTTTCGCAATTGCTTAAATTGCGTTCATAACTGCGAGGATCATTCTTCATTTGATTTTATTTCCGCAGTTCATATATGATTTATTTCATATATATCATTTCACATTCATTCATTTCACGGGAACATATGAACCTACAATTGACCTGCTCCCAACGTCAGTGGCTTCATAGCTCAGTTGGTAGAGCATCGCACCGGTATCGCGAGGTCACGGGTTCGAACCCCGTTGAAGTCCTGAATTTTTTTCAGGCTTCTTTTCGCAATTGCTTAAATTGCGTTCATAACTGCGAGGATCATTCTTCATTTGATTTTATTTCCGCAGTTCATATATGATTTATTTCATATATATCATTTCACAGAATGAGTTTTCTTGACTTTCTCTCAAGGACGGATGCCGTGGATGAAAGGATCGATGGATAAAGGAGAAAATAACGGGAGAAGGATGGAACTTTAAGGCATTGGCTGATATGTGTCAATTTCAGTAAAGTTATTTATAGAATTCGTGTAAACGGAAATCGGTTTCCCTAAACGTCCGCAAACGTTAAGTGTGACGTTATCGCCAGCCATCGGAGCGTGCCAACATGGTATTGTTTGTCTTGTTTAATAGCGGCTGTTGAATTTTCAGTATGGCTTTTTCCAATGGGATTTAAAGGCCTTTGCGGATGTCTTGAGAAATAGACTTCCCTTTACCATGACTTCTAAAAATAACTTGAGTAAAATTCCGCATATGCCATGTGGTAGGCTGGATATCCCCCTCTCTGTGTATGATAAGGACTTAAGTTAAGGCGGGGGTTAACACGAATTTGAATGAAATTTGAGGTTTAAAGAAGGGGTAGAAGGAAGAAAATGATTTTTGGAACACCAACTGACAGTTGAAACCCACGCAAGAGCACACCAGGTTGCTAGCGGACTAACTTGGTGTCCGCCTATTAATTATTAACTACAAATTCTATTTTTAAAACTTTACTAAATCTTTAATATTTCTTAATTTTACAAATCCTTTGAGAAAAACTATTTCCTCCCAAACATCCCCAAAATCACTCAAAAATTTACAAAACACCCCATATCATAGATTCATGAGATTAACAGACAGTTTTTGGATTGCTTGAAACATGAACGAGATATTTCCATTAAAGCCATGTCAAGTGACGGAAAAATGGGGGTAGGGGGGAGCAGAAACGGGGAGCATTTTTGCTGAAATTATTTTTCATTTTTTTTGTGTTATTGAGATATTAACATGTTAAAAGGCGCATTTAACTTGTATTTATACCAAATGGATGTGTTTTACACAGTAAATTGGCTGTAAATGTAAAGAAAGCTATCTTCTTGTCCCCTTTAAGAAAGAAAATGCAAGAAAATAAGAGCTGTTTAGCCTTTTCGTATTACAGATAACATTACCTTAGTCTGTGTGGTAGGCGTGAAACGGGGAGGGGGAGAAGGCGCGAAAAATGTGAAAGGGGAGAAGGGAAGGAACGCCTGCTAAAGAACCGGGCTATTCGCATTTCGCCCACCGAAATCCTGGTAATCGAATTATTATCTGACTTCACGTGGGAATTAAATGTGTTTACAGCACAGCGCGAATTAGTCAATTGGAATAGCGAACAGAGGAAGGAAAATGAGAGTTATTTACATCATGAACGTGGATCTCGAAATAAACTCCTGACGTGTGCAATACTTTGAGGGTTCATACAGTGGGCGGAGGGAACTAAATAACATAAAACCAGAAGATAAAGGCTATGCAAATAACTTTAATTCATATGACCATCAAATTAACCAGCAATAACTTCCAAGGTGAAGACTTTTTCCTTGTCTAACTATTCAAAGGTAAGTGTGGTAGTAACACTTTGTAACTAGTAACATAAAAGAACTTTATTAGTAATAAAACTATATTTTTACTCCATTCTAGAATAAAAAGTAAATTAGGAAACAAATTCACTAGAAAGCAAATTAAAGTTCAGTCCTATTTATTCTGAAAGGCTCTCTGGTCCTTTGTTTTTGCAATTTACTTTATCGTTCGACACAAATTTGCATACGCCAATGATAAAATGAGCCATATGAATCCTACACACGTCGGCTCTCTGTTGCCTTGGTGACTGCCAATCAGAAGGATTCGTTTCGACCACCAAACCAATTCAGTGTTAGCTTGTGTAAACTGCGCCCGAAGAATATTTGGTTTATTTTATGATCGAAAAGTAAATACGGCGGTTATTTTGCTTAAATTCAAAAGCTATAAGGAAACAACAAGGTTATATTACGACACCATCTGCTAGATTGCAAGGTAAGGAAGCAAGCACAGGAAATTTTCAGTAATTTTGAATAATGTACGCTTTGTTTTTATTAGCCCTAAACTATCATAGCCATATTACACGATGTATTTTGTACCGGCGCCGATGTCAAACTGAAGTAGAACAGAACGGTAATATGAAAAACAACCCTCGTAAGTCTTTTCAGCATAATTAGTCCAAATTACCTTAATTTCAGGGTAGATTTGGCCATAAAAAAAATATGGCAGAAAAAAGCAGTGACATTTTTCTTTGCTTACCAAACCAAAAAACCATTTCCTTGAATTGAAAATTTTAAATTACATAATATACTTGAATGGCAACTGCGAGAGCTTTAGGATTCAATTATAAGTAATTCTCTTTTTGTTAAACGAATGAAAACAAATTCGGTTAAAGCTTTCGATGATTTGACTTGGTTTAAATATATTTGCATTTTTCCAGAGTACAGCTTGTGAGTCCAAAAAGCTAAATTGCGCAAGAAACAAGTTCGAAGAATTCTATACCATCAAGTAAGTTTGACGTTTTACATTTTATAACAGTTGTAACTCAAAATCCAACGATTGAAATCACTTTCGATTACATCTGTGTCTGTTTCATGCAGAATCAGTGACGAAACAAGATACGTACCCAGCTTAACAGTCATGCAACTATTGATTGATTGCCACCATGAACTTGGATTCGATCAAACCACTTCAACAGTAATATAAAATGATACCAATATTTTTTTCAGTTGAATAATTACAATTTCTCGAACAGTTCTAAACATATTTCACGAAATTATGGAAACAGTGAATAATGAACAACGTGCTCTGCCTGTAAGCAAATTAACGCGGACTATAACTTATGCTGCTTAGTAACTTATTAGATCTTAAAACATTATTTACTTTTTCAGACAATAAATGAGAAAAATTCTAATCAACCATGCTTTTAATTAATTGTCATGCGTTTTAGCTGAATCTAAGAATCAAGTTTAGTTTGCGAGAAATGTTTTTGTTGCTAAATCAAGATTCAATCGATGGCAGTCAATAACTATGAAGTGTGCTATATAAATGTCCGTATTATTATGTTATTATTTATTACTAGACTTGGTTTACTAAAATCTAAAATATTCAGCATTATACCAAGCCAATCTGAGAGCTGCAGCAGCTAAGTACTGTCATCACTAGACTGTAACAAACCTCCAGCTCATTAGAGATCACTGTTCATCCTTCTTGGAGAAGGAGGAGGTTGCATAGAACTCATTATTTGCGTCATTTAATCTTTGGCATCCTTCCATAATCACCGATGTCAGTTAAAAATCAAAACTCGACCGGTGTTTTAATGTCAGCCTAGTTTCATGCTCACTGTGCGTAACATGTTTGGAAAATTTATAGTTCTTATAAAAATTTAATTGAAGATTCAAGAATTCAAAACTATATTGAGAAAAGGGTCACCTTCGGCCTTGTTTCCAGGACCTTATTCCTCTTAGAGCGAGAAAAGACACTGGGACCGAGTTTTGATGACATACTGTAATTGACGGCACTAACTTAAAGACGGAGCGGCCGATGGACTTTATTTTTATGTTTAGCAATTGAATTATTTGCTCCGCTCAAAGCGTTACCTTTAAAAATTTTTTTCTCTGTAAAGGTATGTTTATTTGATGAGATATCGTTTTTGTTCTGTTTATATTATAATCACAGTGTTTGTTTTCGTATTTTATGTCTGATGTGTTAGACTGAATAGTTTGCTGCCCACTGTTTTCATTTTTAATATGGATTGGAGTGGTCCACCTTTTACATTATTCAGCGAGAATGTAATATAATGTCATAACTGAAAAGATACGTATTTGCAAGGGTATGTTTTATACATCTTTCTAGTTTACTGCTGAGGTTGAATGGTGAAAACGTTGTGCAGTATAATCCACCAGAAATCGAATTTTTTGGTGAAAACTCCTTAAGCTTATGAGAGTAAAACTTGAGATCAGTTTCGTTGGCTTGAAGAATCGATAGATTTCAATTTCGATATTAAGCTACTTCAGTTCTAACTTCAGATTTTGAGGCCAAGCGGAACAGGTTAAAGCAGCGGGCGAAGAAAGAACAACAAGCTGAGAAAAATAGCCGATCTGGAGAACCACTCAGATCTGAGCGCGCGAGCTGATTAATTATCATGCAAATTAACAGTAAAAAAGAAAAGGCTTGGGAAGACAGGGAGGAATTGTAACCAGATCCACTCTTGTTATTAGCGAGTGATATCAGGGGACCTGAAATATAAGAAAATTTTAAAGCAAAATACTTTTGATCACGTGCGCTTGTCTTGACATATTGACTACATTTATACAATATATTCAGGAGTTGTTAGTAGACATCAAGCCATTTATTTTTACTTTTTCGCCGATCGTATGCGATTGATAAAAAAATAATGTTTTAACGAGAAAGATACGACAAACGGCCGAGAGAAAAACTGACATTTTGTTTTAAATACGGATCAGCGATCCGTATTTTAATTATATGGTAGGTGTTGTTATTAATCGGATATTTCTGGATGTCGTTATCATTATTTGGGCAATGTATTTTTAAAATCGTTAAAAAGGAACTTGTGCAAAACTCCGGAACACTACAGAAACACCCCCAAAACTGAAGACATTTGGAAATTCTAAATTTGCAAATTGTCTCAGTGTAAACATATCGGTAATATTTACTTTCACTCCTAAGTGACAATCTTAAATTAGTCAATAAAATGACGATCTTTTTTTCAAAATAGAAACACATTACGGAAAGGTAAGAGATAAACTTATACTAAAAGTGTGCTAAATTTGCTTTACTAGTTTTTTGCTAAAATCTACAAAATTCAGCACGTACTACGATAACATATTCAATTTGAAATTGCAATTAGAAGTGTGTTGCTGTGATACACTAAATTAATGTGAGAAATGTCACACGCAGTTTAAGATTATGATGCATTATCAAAGTGGCTTAGATCACGTACTCATTTCTCAACAGGTTAACAGGCAAACTTCTTGTTTTACGCTCCATATATACACTTCCAAACAGAGAGACTTACAAAAGGGAACAGAAACAAATTTTCTCAAGTGGTTGCTGCTGGATTATGGGAAACGACATTTCCCATTTACACGTACCTAAAATCAAGGTTAAAAACAAAAAGGTCGCGGAGCTCCCAGCCAAAGGTAAATGGCTTTATATTTCTTTTTTCAGTCCTTTTACTCTCATTATAAGTAAACAACTTGGCATAAATAAGTTTTGGCGTTGTTTAAACTACTCATCTGACGATTAAGTAAATTATAAAACATAAATGGACTATGAAAAAAAAGATTTAATTTAATATACTTCTTAGTAAAATACTGGAAAGCCAAAGGGATTTACTTTTATCATTTTATCCTTTTCTATCGATGTATTCATCACTTGAGTACAAGATATACATATATGCCTCTGTTTCACATATGAACGGGGGCATTTTATTTTTAGGTTGTTAGCCATCTTCTTTAAGATCCTACAACTGTCCGGCGAAAAAAGATAATACAATTAAAGATACAACGAGACTTAATGCATAATACTTCTAATTCTAATAATTGGTTCGATTTCACTAACGTCAAATTTGTCTTCTAAAAGTGTGGTTGGTGATATTTACCGGTCTCCTGTTTTTGACAAACAAGAGTTTATACACCCACAAAAGAACTGCTTTTAGAACTGGTTTAAGATTTCAATTGATAAATTTAGCTTTATAATGTATTATATATAAACCAGTACAACGTTTGTTGTTTTTAACTCGACAATACATTTCTGCTGATGTAAGCCAGGCAATACATAGTTTATAGACTGATATGATCTGAAAATAGCCCCAGACCCCGCGCTATCGTCATTATTTCTTTAGCGAGCGCCTTTAAAAATAGTTAGTGTGGTTACCAAGGCTTTTTATTTAGTTCCTTTTTTCGAACTGACCTACAATCACAGACAAAAATAGTTGGGAAGGTTGTTAAAACGAATAGTATTATATTTGTGATGGATTACACGATCATATAAATCTAAACTCCAGGTCCCTTCGTACGGTGTAGAGGGTTATTTAAAAAACTAGATGACAAAACACGAAAACAGCAAGTGACGCACTCAAACACCAACCCCGCTGTCTGGCCAGTACCTTACGCATGCGCACAGCCATATCACCCCGCGGTCTGGCCAGTACCTTACGCATGCTCACAGCCATATCACCCCGCGGTCTGGCCAGTACCTTACGCATGCGCACAGCCATATCACCCCGCGGTCTGGCCAGTACCTTACGCATGCGGTGTTTGAGTGTGTCGCTTGCTTTTTTCGTGTTTTAGTTTGACAAACCTTGGTCGCTATTTTCAGTGGTTATAAGCAGCCTATTATCTGTTCACTTTGTATTGTCCTCTCCAATTTTGTTTACTTTCTATTTTTTGTTCACAAAATAATATGTATTACTGTAACTATTGTTTTTGCTAGGTGCCTGTGAGTTTGAAATCCCCAAACGTTATGATCCTGATGAACGACGTGACTCAAACCATTCCAACAACAAAATCACCATTCAAGAAATTGACGCTGCCATTTATTCCCATCCAGACATCAATGATATGCTTGCTGTGCCAGCTCCTGAGCCTCCCCCTCTGGGGACGCTAATGTTTGAGGTTCATTATGAAAAATACGAAGAACAGTTGAATGTCCATTTGTTAGGTGCGCGAAGGCTGCCGGTCAGTCACTTGGTAACCGAGCCAGGCGTTGCCTCGCACGGTGGAGTAATAAAATGTGATCCAATGGTAGAAATCTGTCTACTGCCTGAAGAAAAGCCTGTAGTTGAAAGCTACACTCAGTTTGGCATTCAGGATCCGCAGTTTGACGAACATTTCGCATTTAAGCTCACTTCCTCTGAGCTGAGCGACAAAACATTGCGGTTTACTGTTTATGACCACAAAAGGCGACACAAACTGACGCCGATAGGTCACGTGTTGTACTCACTCAAGGGGCAGGAACAAGCTGGTGCCATGATTGAGAGAAAGATCATAGAAAGAAACTTGAAACTTAATTCACAGGTGAGAGAGCAACTGTTGGTACATGGCATGATACAAACTGGGAGGCACAAATCTGAAGTTCGGCGGTTGAAGTCTTAATCTCTGCCATCAGATTATTTTATTAGACAAGAAATTTGCTCCAAATTGCCTCTTTTTCCCATCCAGATGTATAATTGGATACAAGCAAACCTGCTATCTTGTTCACCACTTACTTAGTATCGTTTCTATTTTCTCTCCCTCAGCCCTATGGTCACACTTACTTAGTATCGTTTCTATCCTCAGCCCTATGGTCACACTTACTTAGTATCGTTTCTATGATCTCTCCCTCAGCCCTATGGTCACACTTACTTAGTATCGTTTCTATGATCTCTTCCTCAGCACTATGGTCACACTTACTTAGTATCATTTCTATTTTCTCTCCCTCAGCCCTATGGTCACACTTACTTAGTATCGTTTCTATGATCTCTCCCTCGGCGCTATGGTCACACTTACTTAGTATCGTTTCTATGATCTCTTCCTCGGCGCTATGGTCACACTTACTTAGTATCGTTTCTATGATCTCTTCCTCAGCCCTATGGTCACACTTACTTAGTATCGTTTCTATGATCTCTTCCTCAGCCCTATGGTCACACACGTGGAGAGATTCTTGTATCATTAAACTATAACCCAGGATTCAACACGATCACTGTTGGAATCGCGAAAGCTAAAGACCTTGTGCACTTTGATGGTCAATCAAGTAGAGGTGAGATATTTTTATCGTTTGAACAGTTAATTCGGGATCCCATTCACTGAAAAAAAGTGATGCATTTAGTTGTTTGTGCAGGTATTAGGAACCTAAACACAGTCAGACGTATGATGGGTTTATTTTAAATATTTTCTGACCATATCATCAATAGCCTGCGAGCAGGTCATCTGATCTGTGTTTCGTATGTGTTATTGCGGGGTTTTGAAATTGTTCGCAACTCGCGGCTTTGCTTTTCGCATACGGCATTCGTACAAAACCCAATCACCAAGCCTGCTCGCAGGCTATTCATATTATCAGATGCTATTTTGAAATACAGAAAAACAAATCTTCTGAGAGACGGCAGTCAGGATGATTTTCTTCCCTGAAAGGGAAACGATTCAGTACAAATTTAATTGACTTAAGCCGAGACTCAACCTAAATTTGAATACAATTTTAAGAGGTTTAAAGAAGAGAAGAAAGAAAATGATTTTTGGAACACCAACAGACAGTTGATACCCACGCAAGAGAACTTCAGGTTGCAAGTGGACTATTTTGGTGTTAATTATTAACTACAAATTCCAAATCTTCAACATGATATTTCTTATTTCTCTAAATTTTGCAAATCCTTTGAGAAAAACTATTTCCTCCCAAATATAACCAAAAAAAATTACAAAACACTCCATAACATAGATTCATGGGATAAGCATAGAGTTTTTTTGATTGCTGGAAACGTGAAGAGATATTTCCATTAACTTGCCATGTCGAGTGGCGGAAAAATGGCGTTCAGATTAAGTTCCGCCTTGCAAATAACAACGCTCAGGTGTCTTAAAACTGTAGCTAAGGAGTTACCGAATTACAATGTATAACAGTGTGGAAAAATACTCTTGAAAGTTTAACAAATTTTCATTTTGTTTTAGAATACTTTGTTAAAGTCACAGAAGTCTCCTCAGGACACAAAATTAAAACAAAACGTACTCCTGCTACAGATGGTGAAAGGCATCCTGTCTTCGGCAATACACTTTCATTTCCAGTCTCTCTACAACAGCTTAGTAACACGAGCCTGGTGCTGACTCTCGTTGGTCGTGGGAAAATGAGGAGTAACAAAACAGTTGGCCGTGCTATCCTGGGACCTAGCATCTATGAGTCTGATATCGAGAGAAATCACTGGGGCCGAATGATTATGTCACCAATGAAGACGGTTGAACAATGGCATGCACTCTATTTATAGCATTATCTAATACCAAGAGAAAATAATTGCTCAATTATTTTCTCTTGCTAAAACTTGTTATTTGTTTAGTTTTTTTTCATGCACTATATTTATAGCATTATCTTACACTTGTTATTTGTTTTTTTTTTTCATGTTTATCTTGAGCTATGATAGACAGTTTTGAACTAATCACGCTTTTCGTTTATTCTCTTTGCGATGCATTTTGTTAGTTTGCAAAAAGGATTTCAAATAGGTTTTTCCTAATGAACTATGACTTAGGTCATTTTACAGAATCAGTATTTCTTAAACATTCCAAAACTTTTTGTTTCCTTATAAAGTATGATAACCAGAAGAGGTTTATTTCTAGTTTACTCGTACTCGTAAGCAACAAAAAAAATTCACCTTATTCACATAAATTCAGTGTCACTTTGATGAAATTTGGTAAAACGGAAAATAAATTTGCACAGTTCTTTGTGTATTTATATTTGCACAGTTCTTTGTGTATTTATATTTGCACAGTTCTTTGTGTATTTATGTTTGCACAGTTCTTTGTGTATTTATATTTGCACAGTTCTTTGTGTATTTATATTTGCACAGTTCTTTGTGTATTTGCACAGTTCTTTGTGTATTTATATTTGCACAGTTCTTTGTGTATTTATGTTTGACTATAATATTTTATTTATATTGTACTGGCCAATTTTACAATAATAGATAAAATACTCATAAATGAAGAAATATATGTATATTTTTATCACTCGCCGGTTCTGGCAGAAGATTGCAGAAAACTACTACGTGTAAATGTGGACTCCCTAAATATTAAAATGTGTAAGTGGGGGCGGAGTGGGGGTTGTGTTGGGGGGGGGGGGGGATTGTAGAATGGGGTTGTTTTTTCACTTTGCTCTTGCACAATGCAAGTGTCTCTGCAAGTGTTTCAAGCATTTTACAACATAAGATATTAATTATAAGTAATGAAATGATTTTGATTAAGATATAACGCTATAAATGAAGAAAAGCTCAATTTATACGTCATGTCTGTCATGCAGTTAACTTATGCTTCAGTTTCACGTGTTTACGTTGTTAGCAGGAATTTCGACTACAAATGCTGTTAGTAGTTTCGAATTTGGATGATCTCTTAGACCTGATCGTGGCTAGAAGACCCTAGAATGTCGATCATTTGATGAATAAATCCAGGCTTGCTTAATACATTGAGAATATTAAGGCTGTTAGTCAGTCTAGCTCCGTCTCGTGAGTCCTTTTATGGACAGACAAATTCTCCTTCTTTGTATTCATTAGTCCATATAGTAGAAATTAAGTCCTTTTTCATCAGCTCCGGTAATCAATCTTTTATTTTGCATTACTGGTTGTGTATTGATATCAAATTTTCACCCCAGTGGATCTATTTAACGGTACATAGATGTTGGAATTGATAATAATAAACAACAATGAAACATCAAATGGGTTCTTGTCGTGTTACTGAGTGATTTACGAAAGTCAAACGTTTATACAGTTAGAGAACACTTTTGATGAACTTTTGGAAATGCAATTGAATGTTTATTGTCAATTTTAGAAAAGATTGCCGTTGTTCCCATGATGTAGTGGGCGAAAAGGGACATGAATCCCTGGCATGAATCAGATGTTAAATCCGTACAACCCTTTTTTGTTAGTACAACAGAGTTCTTTTGGGTATGCGAGATTGCGAGATCAGAAGCCTTTAAACATATCATGCGTTAAGTCTATTTTTATTTGGTTCAGCAAGGTTACGTTTTAGATTAATGACAGTCGCTTCAGTGTGTGGACAAACTCAAAGCATATCAGGTACTGCATTAAAACGTCTGAACCTGTATATGGTTAATTAGTATATACTGAAACAGTGGATAGCATTGTTGGCGCACTCTGATTGGCTACTGAAACTTGGAATAGCAAGTGCTATTCACCTCCCAGCAATTTGCGCGCGAAAATTGTAATCGTTGACAGGAATAAATGAGTTAAAAAGCATCATTTTCGTTATATTATCTCACTGTTTCAGTATATACTAAAACAACTATTCACCTCAGTGTAGGTGGGTAGTGGTGGATATTTACCGAGCCGCGAAGAGGCGAGGTAAATATCCACCACTACCCACCTACACTGAGGTGAATAGTTGTTAAATATACCCACAAGTCAGCCTCACATGTCCACTTACTGCAAAAGCAAACATTAATTTTCTTGATTTCTTGATTAGTTGGTTTAATGCGTTTATTCAGCCGGGCAAACATTGCTGCTGCCAGAATAGACAATATTCTCTCTAAATTCGTATGTTTGTTGAGCATCTCTCCTGGTAAAGGCTTTTATGTTTCTAAAGAGGTTAGTGAAGACTGGTAGAAAAAAATCTAATTTCGTCAACTGAGGTAACTGTCTCCTCGCATTATGATTTCCTGATTGATGTCGCATATTTAATTTTGGACCGATTTCAGTCATATGACAACGCATTTCAGTAACAGCATTGACGTCTCATTCGGATGGACTTAAAAGGTTTTCTTAGCGATCAGAGTAAAAGAACCAACACGTCAAGGTTTGTCTAAGAAATAAGTGCATTTAATATTCAGAATCAGTGAGATCCAAAACAGGAAAAAATAATATTTATTATAAATGTATCCAAGTTAAATTCGTTGTGGACGAAACTTGCGAAGGAAATTATTAGGACAGTTATGTTTAGCTCCTCAATATTAAATTCAATTTCAGCCCCCCAAAACCAAGCAAAATTATTATTAAACAAAAAGCAGTCCTTTAATTTCAAGAAGAGAAATCACCCCCCTGCACGCACCTCGAGTTTTCGCGCGTGTTTTGCGTGTCGCTCAACTATTTGTCCTATTTCTTTTCTTTAATTTTTTTTTTTTGGGGGGGGGGGGGGGGGGGGGAGTTCTGCGAGTACCCCTTCATTCGCTGGCTAGAACATCATCCAAAGTGTTTTTAACTTCTCTTCAAGAAGGCAGTTAAGCTTCTCATACGCACATTCTTTGAACTGATTATGCACAAGTTGGGAACAGGCACTGATGGCTTATGTTTACTTACGTTTCATAAATAAACGGAGAGCTCTAAAAAGCGGTATAAAATGTTAAGAGGATAACTGAGAGACACAACACTATGACAACCCATTTCAAGAATTTTACATCCGTTTTCAAAAATCTAGAAATTTTGATTCTTGAAAATAATTATGTGTATATAAAAACATTAAAAACATGTTCAGAGTAAAAGGTAAAGATTTACTTAGTGAAAATTTTATTTAGCGCTATTAATATTCATATTGAAACAAAATATAATTTTTAAAACGTTTCCTGATCAAGTAGGAGTTCTATTTTGACGAGCCGGTAAAAAAGCAAGCCGTTGATTAAAAGATAGCTGTCAAAATTGGTAAGTGAAACAATGGCACTATTATCGAATAAGTTTTCAAATGGAAGTTGAAGCAGCTGCGACGTGGAAAATAAAAATTTAAATTGCAAATCCGTCTGAATGTAATTAGATGTCTAACAAATGTTTCGCTGAAAGCCTTTTTCATTGACCCGAAACATCGACAGAAGCGCGTCAAAACTTGAATACACCGCTCTATGTAACCGGGCAACTTTTTTTTTCGAAGTCTCCCCGGCGGCTTCTCACAAGGATGGTGAGAAGATTCTACGAGAATCTAAACCATTTTGATAACTCTACCATCTCCGATACAGCTTCCGAAAATCACCCTTCGAAGACAAAATGTAGGTATTTATATTCTTTAACCGATTTATAACAAATGAATATGTTATTTAATTCTACTAGATAACTAAAGTTTTGTCTACATGACGCCGGAGAATTATAATGCCATATTTTTGTGCCTGCATGGTGAAAACGGTTTGTAACAATTATACCACAAATCTAATTCATTACAAATTTCAAAATTGCCTTCTGAACTTGTGATTCCTCATTTTGTTGTATGATATATTTTAGGTTTACCTCAAGACAGTAAGCCAGACATAAACAAATTTTTTATCCGATTTTTCCAATCGTCATAACATTTGTTCCGTAAAATCAAGTGACAATTTTTATTCACCGGCGAGGGATTTTCAGGCACGATTATGTCTCATTTTAGTTCGGTACAAAAATATCATGGACAGTTTGGAACAGCTTCATGTCCAGTAGATCTTGCAGTCGTAATTTATAGCACTGAAATTCAGTATTTCATGTATGAATAAAATAAGATCATAAATTCACATGCATAGTATATCTAACGATTTTCGATCGGGAATATAAGAAAATACAGATAACGTTTTTAACTTTACTAAATGAATCTGCGCTGGATTTGAAGCTATGATCCCTTTTTTATTCACTCACATAAGCTAATGGACAGTTTTATTACACCGAGAGTCGCGCCGCCTTATATTATCCTAGACCTGTAAAGTTAGAAAATTTAAAGAATATTTACTTATCTCCAACTTGTATTATTATTTGAATGGAAAAGCATAAAAAATAAATTTGAAAGTCAAATTATTTTTCCTTTTTCTGTCACTTCTCCCAGAAGCAACCATTTTAACCTTAGTTTAGTCTCAAACGAGTTTTTTTTAAAAAAAAAATGTACCTGTATAAAGCGAACGTCGGGCGGATATAACAGATATCTTGAGAAATGTTCTCGACACTGCTATATTTTTATACCGAATTTATCCGCCGTAGATTTCAAGAGACTTTCTCAATTTAGAGATAATTAGTTCTTTATGACTCAAACCACTACTGCTGTTTGTAAAACATATGCATACCCCATGTACTGTCACACGATTATTATTGGCGCAGAAATCAGTTGTCATTTTTTTCTCTGCTAAAACAAATTACACATTCAAATGTGAGAAAAATTCGTCGGAAAATATATCGAAATCCGGTTCACACAACGCCACTGAATTATAAAGAAAATACAACATTAATTTCACAACACCTCTAAAATCCAGTGGCAATTAGATGTCTATTGTGATTCTGCGCGATTCACAAGAAAAAGTTAAATAGTAAAATCCTAATTCGAGGTTAAATCTGCTGTCGTCCCGGATTCAAAGTACAGGATTGATCAATTCAGTTGTCAGAAGAAGTTGCGCCTATTTTAATGAAATGTTAATTTCATTTTAATGAAGAGTTTTAAAAAACTTTTAACGAATTAGCAGGCACCCCATTCCCATGAAATTGAGTCAACAGAGTTAAATGCAGTGATATGAACATTACGACAATATGATCCTGGGATAGTGAGATCTGCATTTCTTTTGGCTTTCACTCAGTTTTAATTTGGTAAAAGCTGTTTTGAACTTATTAGAGAAAAGAGGCCTTTTCGATAGTAAACTCCTCTTTAATTTCACACACTCGAATCACCTCTGGTTGTAAGTTTTGAGCTCGGATATAGGCTTATCAGATGCAGAGATGCAAACACGTTCCCACTTCAAGATGACCTCCGGTGTTTTAGCAAAAAACGAAGAAAGAAACGACTATATAAATACAGGCACCTGATATAAATATAAGTCGCAAATTGAGCGTAGGTTTAAATCCCACATTGTTCTGTAAAAGCGCCAGACAGTACCTAGCTACAGTGGAACCAAAGGGACTGAGTGAAATTGTTTCGTTATATCGAAAACCTCGTTATAACGAATTTTCGGGAAAACAACCAAAACGTTCGTTATATCGAGGTATCGGCCGGTTAATAATCGTTTGAGATGCCGGATTGTGTTCGTTATAACGAGGATTTTGTTATATCGAGGTTCTGTTCCATACATTGTACTTGTAATTTTGCCGGGCTGAAGAATATCGTTCGTTATACCGAGGATTTCGTTATATAGAGATTCCACTGTACTGGCTTCGTCAGCTAATTATTATTAATAACAATATCAACATGGCGGCGGTCAGTGACACAATATTTGGGCTCTTCTTTATTCGTTTATTTACTTTTTTTTGTACTCTTGGCATCGTAATTTCATTATATTGTATAAACACCAAAAACGTTCTAAAACTGAGTTAGAAAACAACTCCGTGTAAACGTCAGGAGTATTCGCGCGTTTCGACGGTTTGAAGGTCTTGTTTTCATATATCAGTTTCAGCTGAATTTTGGATATATGTTGAGGCCAGGAAGGCTGACTTACCGCAAACTGAGAGCAATCTCATAATATTATTTTCAACACCGGCTCTAATGAAATATAGAACTTTCCCGAGCGGGATTGGACCCACGCTACCCCGGATAATAGTCGGGCGTGACAACCACTTCCGTTTAACAGGACAGTCATGTTTCCATAGAAACACGGCAGAGTTTCACTCAACATTTGATCCACGGAAATATCGAAATTTCGCTTACCTAATTACCATGTTATATCACCAAATATACAAATAAATTGGATAAAAAGATTCTAAAGAGCAACATAGAACAAGTATCTTGGGGATAAAGTACAGGATTACAAGGATGAAAGTGGATTGCAGTTCAACAAATTTGATCTCGTGATGGGCGGTCAAGAAATCAAAATTCCCTCTAATCCCGGATTTTCGCCGGAATATCGACTTTATTTGAAATTATTAAACCGGATTTCGGATTAACTGTCAAATAACTGTCTTTTGATCTCCATTAGTACCTGCAGTTTACATAAAAACAGTCATTTAACGTTTTTATGTAGTCTGTTTAAATGTGAAACTGGTTTATCTAGATCTTCCGGATTTAAGCTTTAAAATGTTTTTTTTTTCCCGTTTTCGTTTTTTTTTATCCTGATGTTAGTTTATTTGTTTGTAGTTCCAGTTTTACCAGTGGCTCTAACAGTAGCTCTTGGTCTGTTATCAGTCATTTTACTCGTCACGTTATTCCTGATCAGAAGACAACGCCAGGCTGATAAATACAAGCGCTATTCTCAAATAGCCAAAACCGCTGTCCAACCGCCACAATTCGCTGTCAGATCAGTCCAACAACCTTTTGCGCCGGCGAAAAAGTCACGTTTGAGCGGCCGAAAAGCAGAAAAAATTATTTCCTCAGAAGAATCGCTCTCACCTATGTCAAGCGAGGAAATGTTCTTTGACGCGCAAGACAGACTTGAAGGAAGAGCATCACGCTCAGTTTCTAGTCGTGAACCAAGTCCAGCACCCGATGAACAGGATAGCGACGAAGGAGAAATGTACTCGATCGATCATGTCGGGCGGATTTGGTTCAGTTTGGAATACGATGGGTCCGCCGAAAGCTTAGCAGTGACTCTAGTTAAGGCTAGAAATCTTTCGTGCGGTGATAAAGCTGTGAAAACGTGCGACCCGTTTGTCAAATTGCATATTTTGTGCCCAGAGGAGAAACACGTCGCACAGAGCAAATGCAAAAGAAAAACATGTCGACCAAACTTTGATGAAATGTTTTATTTTAATCTTACTGTGTCCGAGCTCCAGAGGTGTACGCTTCGTTTGTCAGTATATGACGGGTATAGAGCAAGCCAACAGCACATCATCGGGCAAGTGTTATTTCCGTTGATTGAGTTGGATAAAAACAAAAAGATTGAGTTATGGAGAGATCTTCAAGCCATTGAGGAGGTAAGAGTTCTATACATTCCAAATAATTCTGACCTGTCTAATCTCATTAACGCCTAATGTTAGTCACGATTATGTGACGTGTTAGTCGCTATGTATGGGTCATTTCTCAACAACTGGGTATAATATTTCCACTATTTCGTAAGTAGATATACTCACTTACTTGTTTGTATAACAGTGTGAATTGTTGGCCAACACCAGCAATAAATTCTAATAAGACGCTATAATCAATTTGATTGACGGGAAGGAAACCGAGGGAGTCGTTTTAACGATATCAACTTCTGTCATCTGTTTCTCAATTTCTTGACCCTTAAAATTCTAGACATATTCAGTATGTTTAAAATATCTGCATTCCGCCTGACATGATTTTTAAATAGCAGTAACAAGTAGCAAAAATGATTCTGCATTTTTCCTTCGTTTAATTTGTATGTTTTTAGTTTTGACGATGTTCTTGGTATTAAAAGCAAGCGCAAACGAAAACCTAAATACTGGTTCACAAACTTGCGACGCAAAGCCATGCACGTCCATCGTAATTGATTTTTAAATTATGTTTTTCAAGGAAAACGAAGCTTTTTCTCTTGCTTACGCAATTACCGCTTTAAACAAGAAACAAGCGCAACGCAGACAAACTTGAGATCGATATTTTCAGTCCTTCGTTTGCGCATGCCTTAACTGTTACACCAGTTAATTACAATTTCAGACCTTCATCATATTGTTGTTTAGACATTCAATTCATTTCAGACTACTTAAGTATACCACACAGATTTGTATCATCATTTTTCATCTGCAACTCATTTTATAATTGCTAAGTACAAAATTTAATTACCTTGTTCAAAAGATATAGCCGCTAAATCGTATCGCGCAACTCAGTATCCTCTTACAACGCGTGTTCTGATTGGCTCATTTCAGTGTTTAAGAAATAATAGTGTTTTGCATGGATCTTCCTCTCAAAACTTTTGGAAAATCTTTGGAAACCCTGGTTTATCTTAGAAATCGAAAATGGTCGCTCGTGTATCACCCATAAATGTAATAACAACCATAAATGTAATACTCATCATAAAATCATAAATGTAATAACAATCAACCATAAATGTAATGTAGTAATGACTAACCATAAGTGTAATACATTTTTATCCATAAATGTAATAATCTGACTCACCATAAATGTAATACATTTTAACCACAAATGTAATAACCTGGATACCAATAAACTAGACGCTTTATGAGCGTAAACTGGGCTACCGTATATATTTATACAAATCGAAGCCTATTCATCTCAATTTCCTGGTGGTTGTTATTAGTTATCTTGTATCTGTAGTTTAATTTATCTTTGTAACTGGTCTGTGTTTCCGACACTTGAAGCCGTGAATCTTTTGTTTATTTTGCCTGGTCTGGACCCGGGGTCAAAACAACTTATTGAAAGTTCTGATGTATTCCCGCCATTATTAGTCTTATTATATAAAAATGGAATAAAACTTATCAATTTAATCAAAGTTAACGACAGAATTGATAATTCAGGAGGAGAAAAACAAATTTAGCCCTTTGAATCAAATATATTTTTTCAGTTGTGGTAAAAATTTTCTTAATTTGCATAATAAAACCTTTCAGTAACGCAACGTGACCATTTCATAAAACATCTCGCAATCAGCAATCAGAGGTCATCAGACACAACGAAAATATATTCAAGTTTTATTCCTCTATATCCGTAACATAGAAGAGAAAATTAAATGAAAAAGTGATCGCTTTAAGGTTATTTTCACCCGAGAAACATTCACTAGCGCAAGCGAAACTAATAATGACTAGTTTCTCTGAATAGCACAGCATGGCTAGTAGTCCTTTCGGTGGAAAATCTTCAAATCTTCTCGTCTTTTTCAGCAACGCGATTGTTTCAGTTTGACAACGAGAAATGGATCACAAGACACTATCATAATGGTGATTTTATGTAGAGGGGGGTGTCATAATTGCAATAAATTCGACGTAAACCTAGACCGGTCTCCCCCTGCGGGGGGGGGGGGGGGGGGTGGGGGTGGGGGGGCTAGCCCAGTAAAAATTACGATTTCTAAAAGCCGTTTATATGGTTGGTACACGGAAATTCAAAAGAATAGCTTCTAAGTATATGAAAAGATTGCCGAGGGTAAGCATCAACAGGGACATGTCTTGGTTGGCAAAGTATCAGGAAAATTGTAAAGGACTACGGGAAAAGTAGTGGACTAGTGTTAGCATTAAAAGAGAACATAAACAGCAAAAACTGGATAAACGCTTGGATCAATTGGCAATCTCCCCTTTGCTGGAGTACATGTAGGTACTTGGGTATACGTGAAAGAGATCGTTTGGAAAAAAGGGAAGAAAAACTGACAGATGGCAGCTATCACATGACTGACCATCTTTGTGCAAAGTTACTACCTAAGTATTGTGTGTGTGTGTTCGGTGTTGTTATTACTGGGTTTTCAAGTCTTGAGATTGGTTGGTTTAATGTTGTTGGTTACGAACATTTCACCGTTTCATAAACTTCCAGGAAACTGCGTTATCGTTGTGTTGTTATAAGAGGCTTTCCAGAAGTGAAACTCAGACGTGCCATACAACACCAAAATATGTTAAGTGACCATAAAGTTGTTAAGCGGATTTTCATTCATGTAATTGACTGCAGTTGGTATTGGCAGTTGGAAGCTCGCTACATAATGATTCAAATGCAGTTGACTTTTCGTTACAACGTGGAGCCTCTATTTCAAGACATCAAGTAACCACTTAAAACAGCTTCAAACTCTATTTGATAGTTATAGCCAGTTTATTACATTTATGGTTAAAAATGTATTACATTTATGGTGAGTATAACATTTATGGTTGTTATTACATTTATGGGTGTTACAGCTCGGAAATGATTTGGATACTTACGGACGGCTTTCGGAAAATTTTCGGGAATCTGCGGGAAAGTTGGAAATCTTCGGCCAATGAACGGCTAGTGAGAAATGAATGTATAAAATACTGACTGGGGCCCGGGGACGCGTTAGCACATAATATGGATCAAACTGACGAATCAGTAAGGAAATTTATGAAACCAGATGAGACAAAAAAGATTTGTCTTTCGAATCCATGATCCAGCTCAACTGACTGAGCTAGAGCTACGGTCGAGGCTAGGGCACAGTTTGATCAAAATGTTCGATTAAACGCCGGGCGGGCCGGGCCGGGTCCCGAATAAACGCCGGGTTGAGTTTTAACACCGTAACACTAACCTGCGTAACTGGCGGTTTTGTTGGCGCGCGCGATACTAAACCTCCAGCTACCCAGGCTACGCCGGGGGCGGGTAACACTGAATTTTCTCTTGGTAAAAACATAACTTGGATCGTTTCATCACGTACCGTCACCTATATTTTTTTCTGTGTAAAATCTCTGTCATTTGTACTTTTGGTCTAATACCAAAATGTTTTTAACTCATTTGCTTATTATATTATTCATTTTCGTAAACTTTAGTTTGATTATTTGTTTGTTTGTTTGCGTATTTTTAGAGCCCATCTGAACTTGGCAAAATCCATCTCTCAATGTCATACTACCCAACCCTGGACAGGCTCACAATAATCGTTCTTAGAGCAGCTAACCTTAAGAAAATGGAGCCCCACGGTACAGGTGATGACACATAGTTCACATTTTATTTTTCCTCCAAACCATAAAAAAATAATTCACTTATGGTTAGCGAAAGCTCTTAATCGCTGCATAGCTTACAAGATGTACATGCCATAGGTTACTCGATATACATGCCATAGGTTACTCGATATACATGCCAAAGGTTACTCGATATATATGTCATAGGTTACTCGATATACATGCCATAGGTTACTCGATATACATGCCATAGGTTACTCGATATACATGTCATAGGTTACTCGATATATATGTCATAGGTTACTCGATATACATGCCATAGGTTACTCGATATACATGCCATAGGTTACTCGATATACATGTCATAGGTTACTCGATATACATGTCATAGGTTACTCGATATACATGTCATAGGTTACTCGATATATATGTCATAGGTTACTCGATATACATGCCATAGGTTACTCGATATACATGTCATAGGTTACTCGATATATATGTCATAGGTTACTCGATATACATGCCATAGGTTACTCGATATACATGCCATAGGTTACTCGATATATATGTCATAGGTTACTCGATATACATGCCATAGGTTACTCGATATACATGCCATAGGTTACTCGATATACATGTCATAGGTTACTCGATATATATGTCATAGGTTACTCGATATACATGCCATAGGTTACTCGATATACATGCCATAGGTTACTCGATATATATGTCATAGGTTACTCGATATACATGCCATAGGTTACTCGATATACATGTCATAGGTTACTCGATATACATGCCATAGGTTACTCGATATACATGTCATAGGTTTGAAAAGCCGAGAAATCGAAGGAGACTAGCCACAAGTGTCAATCTCTCAGCTTTAGTAACAAACAGTTCTTGAGAGCACGCGCAGAACATGACGCACGCGCAGAAACATGACGCACGTTGGTGGTTGTCCTGGTTGCATTCACCGTGTTGTGTTCATGGACAAAACACGTAACTGCAAAGCATTTACCCAGGAATCAACGGGGTAGCATCACCATTTATCTGCGGAAACCGTTGATAAAATCCGCGTTGTTGAGCCATTATCACGACAGGATTTTAGCAGATACAGTTAAGTGCCTGTCCATTCCAGCGAATTGAACAATCCAATTTGTGCTTTGGAATCGGCGCAAAGCTGTTGTTTCTGCTGCATGAAGCGACAAAGAGCATCGACATACCACATCCCTCCCACCCCGTCATGGGCACCCAACGAATCTGTTCCTCACTTTTTCTGTTCCCGAGCGGAATTCTTGCTGGCTGGCAAAATATACTGTACATATATTTTTAATTACCATTTTTGCGCTGGTTGGCTTGAGAAAGGAGTTGCAAGCGTCGCAAGAACAAACTGTGCTGGATAACTTGAGCAGATCGAAAAGAGACTGGATCGAAGAAAATCGGAGGACACTTTGGGGCTTAAAAGAGTTCAGCTTCGTAGTAACAAATTTAAGCAGAACTTAGAGATACTCGAACAGGTTAAGTTCGAGACGGTAGTAACTGTACAAAAGAATAAACAAAAAGCTTCAAATAGTTTTCCATTAATGTTTCATTAGTTCCCAATACCCTTTTGGTAACTTATTATTCTTTTTACTCATGCGCGAAGCGGCATGAGGTAAGGTTTCGGCTCCGTTTTTCTTGTTTTTATTATTTTTATTTTTTGTGTCACGATTTTGCATGCAAATTAAATTTATGCACGCATATTTTAGTGACCGGGTCCTCGGGTAACCAACATATTCTACAAAAATGGCTGCCGCGCTCGGCATGTGCTTGGTTTTTAAAACCGTAGTTTCGTGTCATCGCATTAATAACTCACATTTAAAATATTCAAAATGGAAAGAGAAAGCTTTAAAGAATACCCAAAGCCGCTATAGTGGAGAAAAAGGAGAGCTTTCAGCAACTGAATCTTGCTTCAAGGAAATTCATACGCTGCTATCAGTGCGGAGCGATCAAAACCGAAGAAGCAGATTTCTTACACACGAGGGACTTTACCGTAAAAGAAATTACAACTTTTTGGTGAGAATTTATGTTGATATCAATTTGTGATTCACTTTTCTCTGTGTTCTAGTTAGTTTTGAGGAAATAATTATAAAACATGCTAAAATTCAATCGTAATGACATGTGATTATTTATATGTAAACAAAATATCTAACTTCACACTCGTCGCCTACGCAAATATGTCTGTGTACGTTTTGCAATTTTCATGTCCAAATCAGTTTCTAGGGCAATTTTCGATACAACTGGTGTATTTTATTCGAAAATTAGTCATATTAGTCATTCTAGACCGAGTAAAAGTTTTTGTGCATAATTCTGTCATTGAGATTCGCTAAAATTGAGAAAAAATAGCCCGGTCGTTTGCTGATTTCATTGCTTTTAAAAGTAGTCTTTTCAAATGTAATGGGAATAAGTCACGGTTTGGGAAATAAAAGACGAGTGTGTATTTGATCGGGAATCAATAAATTAAATATTCAAAGCGAGACAGATCAAAGGCTCCTTGCGAGCCAAGTCGTGAAAATGAAACAACCATCGGGGACCTTTTCCTACCCTACACAAGGTACTTCCCTTTCGTTGGAATATCGTCGAAGGTATGCTATGTTTTCATGACCGTTTGGCTTCAGTTTGCCCTCCTCAGGACAAGTGGCTCCTTGACGGAACCAAAAAAATGAAAAATGAAAGGGAGTGAAGGAAAGAAAAATGATAAGCCTACGACACGAGGTATTCCCAAGCGGTCACCCATCCAAGTACTAACCTCGCCCGACAGGGCTTAACTTCGGTGATCAGACGAGAACCGGCGCATGTCAAACAGTGTTCCTAAAGTTTACGATGAGCGAGTGACTTTTCTCAGCGTGTTCTTTAGTGTGTCACGCAAAATTCGTTGAGGGGGGAAGGGGTGCGTGACCCGTTCAAAACAAACCATAAAACTTGCTTACGCAAGCGCATGAGTGTAGGCTACAATAGTAGCCTCTTGTTTTTTTTCATTTATTCATTTTTTTAATTGCTCGCAGGGAAACAGACATTTTTTTATCCAGCTGGCTGGGAATTTCTCTATGTGTTATGCTGGGAAAAAGGAACAGATATATTTTTCCCAGCAACATAGAAGAACACCTGGAAATGCTTTTATATCATTTATTTTAATTCATGTGAGTAAAATAATACATTTTATCAAAGATTGTCCGTTGGGTGCCCCTGCCCCGTACCCATGACATCCGGAAAGTCTGACGCACTAACCAATCACCCACCGTGCCTCCGCAATACTGTATCTTAAGACTTTACTACCCCTTTTGCCAATTTTTAAATAACAAGTAATTTTTCGTTTTTGTTTTTAGACTCGTATGCTACAGTGACATTTTCAGTTGGAAACAAGATAATCAAGACAAAAAAAAGCTCCGTCCATCATACAACACGGGATCCGCTTTATAACGAATCGTTTAATTTCACAGTGTCCGGGGATGATCTGGGGACTGGTACCTTATTAGTGTCTATTATGCATTCTAGGGGAGGGGGAAAAGAAGACAAGTTGGTCGGCAGGGTACTCCTGGGGGGTATGATGTATGCGAGAGGGACTGAGTGCGAGCACTGGACTGAAATGATGACAAATCCACGAAGTATGATAAAATACTGGCATACCTTAACAAGTTAACTAGTTAAACACATTTTAGTTATCTTTAGTCAATAAATATATGTTATTTGCCGGCCGGGAGGTCCGTAAAGGAAAAAACTGTGCCCGAGGTCTTGAGTACGGCCCGAGGCCGCAGGTCGAGGGCCGTACTCAAGACCGAGGGCACAGTTTTTTCCTATACGGACCGACCAAGGCCGGTAAATAACTTATTTACTTTTTTCTTACTTCAATTCTGCGATTTGCCGACAAAATCGTGATACACTTGTACAGCTTTCCAAGAAATCATGTCTTTACGCGCCGCGTCAAGCAAAACTGACACAACGCGTGCAACACCTAAATTAACTCGGTAATCTTCACAACTTTTTCATTCATAAACAAAAGAACTTACTTTGTAAAGTGAACTCATTTCTATTAGTTTATGTCTCTCGGTAGAATAAACGGCTGTTGTGTTTGCTTCTGGTGAGGATTATAGAGAAATGTTCTTGCCCACAGCGAAGCCGTGGAAAGCTGAAGATTAACTTTAAAAACTTTTCAAATTTTTGTTTTAAAGAAAAGTCGAGCGTAATTCATTCATAGCAGTGCGAAAGCTTAAACTGAGCTATTCTAATTTAAAAATCATATTTTCTTGAATGAAAACTTACAGAATTTAGATAAAACTAGAGAAGGTAACAACTGCGAAATAAAATCATTTAAACCGAGCAATATAGTGAAAGTCCAAATTATCTCGTAAAATCCGATCGCGAAATTGCTTGTATTAAAATTTATATTGACAACAAGCTAGTACAACTAGAATCAAAGGAGAAATTTAAGCAAGACTTTTTAATGAAAATTAACAGAATCTCGATTAGAAGAAAAAAGAAAGGGAAAAATAAGAACACTTGAATCAAATGGAGTCAAAAACTTTGTAAACAAGCGCAAGATTGTGTAATTACAGTAAGCTTATTTTTTACGAGCCAAAAGCCGCTTTGTAAAAAAACAAAAACAAACGCCGAACAAACTAAGAAATCAACAAATCATAAAATCCAAACTTGTACTCGCCTTTTTTAGGAATAACATTGACCTTTAAGTTTACGGCTGATTCCTCCTTCCACCCAGTAGTTTAATCTCTCTTTCTTCATTAAGTCTTTTTGATATTTCGTCTTTAGCGTGTTTTCTGATCTTTGTATGTCAGCCGACCGATCAGCCATACATGGTGAAACTTTGCTGGTTTTCTTCATTGTTTTCTTCATTTGTGTCGTCAAATATTTTATCTGGCCAATAAAATTCACTTTCGCTTTGGTAGCTTTCGTCTGGGTCCATAATTAACGAGCAAATTCAATAAAACCAGGGCTTACAAGTTTAAAACAACGGAGTCACATCACTCACGAAAGCGTTACCGTGCCCGTGGGCAGAGATAGGAAAATCCGGACCGCGCTAAGAACCAATCAGATTGCAGGATTCGTTACCGTGCCCTCTTGGAAAAAAATAATTTGGAATATCAGCCTTTCGAAGGCAGGCTCGCAAGGTTGTGAACACTTTTAGTGGAGTATGTCGTTTGTGATCGTCCAGGTTAGTGTAGTTCTGAAAAGAACTGTTGTTGTTGACATTGACTGAAGTTTCGACAACTTGAGCGGAAGTCATCTTCAGAGTCACGACTGATACTCCTGAGTTCAAACCATTTACAACTGTTAGTGGAGTTAAGCATTTAATCATCGCTGAACAAAAACGCATTGGTTATGAGAAAGTAGTTTTCGCGTGACCTGGTCTGCCTTGTTTGACTTATTTGACTGGTCAGACCAGCGACGAAGTCAGTCAGACAAGTCAGTCTAGTAAGACTGGTCAGAGTGGTCAGACAAGTCAGTCTAGTAAGACTGGTCAGAGTGGTCAGACAAGTCAGTCTAGTAAGACTGGTCAGAGTGGTCAGACAAGTCAGTCTAGTAAGACTGGTCAGAGTGGTCAGACAAGTCAGTCTAGTAAGACTGGTCAGAGTAGTCAGACAAGTCAGTCTAGTAAGACTGGTCAGAGTAGTCAGACAAGTCAGTCTAGTAAGACTGGTCAGAGTGGTCAGACAAGTCAGTCTAGTAAGACTGGTCAGAGTGGTCAGACAAGTCAGTCTAGTAAGACTGGTCAGAGTGGTCAGACAAGTCAGTCTAGTCAGTCTAGTAAGACTGGTCAGAGTGGTCAGACAAGTCAGTCTAGTAAGACTGGTCAGAGTGGTCAGACAAGTCAGTCTAGTAAGACTGGTCAGAGTAGTCAGACAAGTCAGTCTAGTCAGTCTAGTAAGACTGGTCAGAGTGGTCAGACAAGTCAGTCTAGTAAGACTGGTCAGAGTGGTCAGACAAGTCAGTCTAGTAAGACTGGTCAGAGTAGTCAGACAAGTCAGTCTAGTAAGACTGGTCAGAGTGGTCAGACAAGTCAGTCTAGTAAGACTGGTCAGAGTGGTCAGACAAGTCAGTCTAGTCAGTCTAGTAAGACTGGTCAGAGTGGTCAGACAAGTCAGTCTAGTAAGACTGGTCAGAGTGGTCAGACAAGTCACACCAGTCAGACAAATCAGGCTAGTTAGACAAGTCACACTAGTCAGACAAATCAGGCTAGTTAGACTGCTCAGAGTGGTCAGACAAGTCAGACAAATCAGACTAGTCAGATTGCTCAGTGGTTAGACTAGTCAGACAAGTCAAAGTAAGACAGGTTAGACTGGTATGGCTGGTCAGACAATTCAGACTGCTCAGACTGGTCAGACTAGCCAGACCAGTCAGAACTAGGTAGACTGAGTCAGACAAATCAGACTGGAAAGACTAGTTGGACTGCTTAGACATTCAGAGTGCTCAGAATGTTCAGACTAGTCAGACAAGTCAGTCTAGTATGACTGGTCAGAGTGATCAGACAAGTCAGACAAATCAGGCTAGGTAGACTGCTCAGAGTGGTCAGGCAAGTCGGACAAATCAAAGTAGTAGACAAGTAAGACTGCTCAGACTGCTCAGAATGTTCTGACAAGTCAGACAAATCAAACAAGTAAGACTGGTCCGACTGGTCAGGAGGTAGGAAGCGAATGCTGTGGTTAAAATTCTTCAACAAACAAAACGTCCAAAGAGATAATATACTAATTTTTACATTATTAAATGGATATACTTTTATAAAATTTTAATAACTAAGCAACCATCAATGTCAGACAGAAATAGGTTTTAGTTGGTAACATCAATATTCCCGTTCGTAAAAAGTAATCTGAGATTCTTAAAACCCCTCCACCGCCCCGCCATGTTCTGGAAAATTGTACTGAGTATGTTTAGTTTTATTTCCATTGTAATTGTATTTTTATTCTGATGTTTATTGATTGTAAGTTTGAAGTGATGCTTAAGTATCATTCACACTTCATATAAAGCCGTGCCCGGCAAAGAGGGAAAAGTAATAAAATGAAATTAAAGATAACGAATTATTAAGTTACAACAAAGCGGTTCTGATCTCTTCAGTTCGGCTAAAAGATAGCCAAAATGGGACAACTGTCTTATGAGAACTGGATTCTGTCCTTTTCGATAATTCTGATAGTTCAATTCCTTAGAACTGAAGGCAAAATACAGCTGTTGCATGATAACAAATTAAACGATAACGAAATCAGTTCAGGTAGCGACTGTCAACTCCATTTTGGAAACCGAGCACGTGGATACGAAATACAATTAAAGCCATGCTCCGTCACGCGTGACCAGTAATTTTGAGAATGAAATGAACATTTGAATATTTCTTTGTAACGTCCGAGATTTGAATGAAACCTTGCAGATCTCTGTGGAAAACACTTTGAAAGTCACGAATTAACGGAAAATAACTTCGCTGCACGCATAAAAAAAACCTAATATTGTTCGGATATGTAACATTTCAAACAAAATGATATTTTGTTGCCCTTTGTTTCCAAAAATGTGGTAAAGTTCTCACGGGAATTCCGAATCTAGGAATGAATTTTCAAAACCGACGCGTAATCTTTGAAACTCCGAGGTTGCCTATTTACCGAGTTAGGATTTCGAGTTGGATTTCGAGTTGGATTTTCGAGTTGGATTTTCGAGTTGGATTTTCGAGTTAGGATTTTTTTGGCGGGATTTTTTGGCGGGGTTTCAATAAATTTTGTTTTTTCAGTGGTTTAACGTACCTTGTCAGCGGTGTTGCACATCGTCTTGAGGTGTTTTCAAGATGCAGGAGGATGGAAGATCGGTAAAGTAACGACAAATGTTGTTTACAGTCAAACCGGATGTTCTTTTGCGAGCAACTTTGCTAACTTGCGCTGCAACATTGGTATTTTGATTGACAGTTTGCTTCGAGCAAGTTGGAAGTTGCGTGAGCAAGTTGCAACTTTCGCGAGCAAGTTCCTATTTCAAACTTGTTGTCATAATACCGGATTTCTGAATTGAAAGTACTTGGTTTGGTTACCTTGCAGTATTCCATAAACTCTACGATGTCAGGAGTAGAAACTGTTCGTTCCTTCCAGCCAGGTTTACCGGGAAAATACGTCCCGTGATGTAAAAATCTGAATGCTTTTGGTTATGAATTTTTAATTAAATTTCGAGTGGCTTTTCATTTGCGTGTCATATCGGCCGGGGTTTTAATCATTAAAATCTTTTGTAAAATAATGTTTGATTTCAAGAGAATTATACACCAGACAAAACCTATATGTGATCCCAGAAATGTTACCTGGTTTAATATAATTTTGTTTTCAGACTGGCACATGATATATGGTCATATATCCAGAGGCTATGTTGTGAAGTGTCACGCAACGCTACAAACTTGAAAAACTTCGGGGGCCGTTTTTCAAGTTTACGCCATCGCCGTGGAAATCAGGCACAATCCATTCAATTCTGGGGAGCTGAGTGCTCCAAAATGTCTCAAATTGTTGACACATGTA
>JAJGOT010000157.1:442500-595000 GCA_022457155.1 Cladopsammia gracilis
CATCTCCAGGCATTTCAAGATCCATGAATGTGGCACCATATCATATGCCTTCTTGTAGTCTATTCAGGCCATTGACAAGTTTGTCAACCTTCTCCGGTAGTTCTTCAGGATTGCTTTATCTATAAGCAATTGATCTTTAGTTCCTCGAGATCCCTTCCTGCACCCCTTCTGTTCATCTGTTAGCAGTCCATTCCTTTCCAAGTGCTGGTATAACTTCTCTCCCATAATTCCTGTCAAGAGCTTCCACATCATGGGTAAGCAAGCAATGGGGCGGTAGTTACTGGCCAGGGCACCCTTCGTTGGGTCCTTTTGTATCAAAACTGTTCTTCCCCTGACCATCCACTCTGTTACATTCCCTCAATGCTCGATATACATGCACGTGGATTTTGGGAGCCCCAACGATCAGCCTTTTTTGATGTCAGGGTTTGTCATCCAAACGCTGAATCGTACAGGGATCTCAGCCCAGATCAAATCTACCGTAAGCATGAGAACGAGAAAAAGCGCCAATACTCTAGTAGAGTCCTCGACGTCGAACACGGGACATTTACACCTCTCGTATTCACGACAACCGGTGGAATGGGTAAGGAATGCTTGATGTACCACAGTCGTCTAGCTGAGATGATCGCGATAAAGAAAGGAGAAGATTATGCGAAAACAATTTCATGGATCCGTGCAAGAATATCTTTTGCACTTCTAAGATCTGCACTGATTTGTCTGAGAGGGTCACGGACTGCAAAGAGAGCATCTTGGGACTTTAGAAGTGTAGACATAGATGTAGAGACTGCCGAAGGAGCTATTAATTAGTTGATTTATCATTTATTTTTTTAAAATGAATACTTCTTAAATTATTATTATTATTATTATTAAAATTTTCAGCTTTTCTTTAAGTTAAATAATTTTTTATATCGAAAAAATGTATATATAGAAATGTGATTCTTTTTAACTTTCATTTGTTTTCAATTATCAATTTATAGTTATTGTAAAGTATTATTGCTATTTTTCATAAAGTTTCATTTAAAAAAAATATTTTATTATTATTATTATTATTATTATTTATTTATTTATTTATTTTTTTTTTTTGGGGGGGGGGGGGTCACAAACTGAAAGAGCCGTTTGTTCGTCGCCTTTGGTCAATTAAATCCATTCATTGGAGCTTTATATTGTAAATGCACTCTTATTATAAGCTTTGTAAAATCTCTTCAGTTCCACATGCAATTGTCAAGTGATATGGATATGCGACGGCCATAATTACGAATCGTTTATTTTATATTTGATTTGATAGCCATTGACGCACACGAAATGAGTTTAGTTTTCGTAAGCATTTTTTTAATGTTTCATAACTAAAGTTACTGTTGAGCGATGTTACATATAAAGAAAACAATAACGTATTTTAAGATATCTGCCAAAGGTCCCCCGCAAGGGGCAAATTTTGGCTGAGCTGTAAGCGCATCAGTGTAATTCCCATATTTTCGGATTACACGACTTGTAGATAAATATATTACGTGAATTAAAATTAAATTTCTAACTAATTAGTTCTGCAGAAAGCTGCTTCACAATGAAGTATGAAATCTGAATAACTGAATACTTTTTATTGTTAGCACATTTGTTAGCACAAGGCGCCAACTAATAGCTCTCGCCATAATTTAATGGATATTGCAGTGAATTTAATAAACAATTAGAAAACTAATCCATGCGTACACTCACAAAACCTTTAAACTTAACATTTTTAATTGCCGCTTGAAGCACTGTTAAACACAAGCAAATTATTTACAATTCGCGAAGAAAACTGAGTATTAAAAAATAAATAAACGCCACTTGGTTGCTAACCAAAAACGAGTTAACAATATTCAGCTTGGACAAAGATAAACGCACAAATGTGTGTCAAGAACAATTCTGGTTAAGGTACAAAAGTTATCTTTCGCAATGCTCATTAAAATCAGTCAACTATCGTGTCGCTAATTGCTTTGGTAAACTTTGCGGAAAGCTAAAGCTCTTGTCCCATGGGGGCTTCGCTATGGTTGCAAACTGTATTAGCATACGTTCATTGGTGACGTTTTGTTGTTAGTGCAGCGCTGTGTTTGTGTGGACTTAAAACATTGATGGAGTGATAAGAAAAAGTGGCAAACGACGGAAGTGTTTTAACTGTATAATGAACAACAGCCAGAAGGGAAAAGCATTTGAGAAATGGGATCGAGACGGAGTCGCACAACACAGAAACCTTATGCACGAGATAGCTATGAAAAAACAAATATCGATGTACCAAAGAGAAGAAAAGATTCTCGAGAAAGAACTACGAGAAATTTCCAAAGTGAAGGAGACACTCTTGCAGATTCGAGCACCCTTAAGACAAAGGGTGCGAGCGGCCGAAGTGGAAGAAAGCTTCCAAAGCCCAGGAAATGAAAGAAATTTGCGAAAGACTTCGGTAACTACGAGAATGAACAGCGTGGCTGGAACAAGCGCTCAACAAAGTTGTACAAAGGACTTGGAAGCGACGAAAGGAAAAGGAATTTGCGATTTAAGGGACAAAAAATTGGCAGTAACAGTGTCAGATGGAAACAGTCCTTTATCTCCTGCACAAAATATTCGACAACGAAACATAAGTGTTTTAGAAAGAGAACAACTGGGAGCGACAGGAGGCCATAGATTACAACAACGCAAAATTTCAGCCCCGGTATTTATGGCCGGTAAAAGACCGATTTCAGTAGAAGGAAGCAAAAGTGGATTTTTACCCGTTATACAAACGCCAAATCCCCCGTCAGATTGCAGCCCTTCGGTAAAAAGAAAATCGCCGTTACTTGGCAGACCAATGAGTGCGGCTAAAACTGACGTGCTGAGTCCGATCGGAGGGCCTAGCAAGGCAGATATGGCTGTGTTCCGGGCAAAGTCGGTACCGTGCGAGCTGCCATCTTATCCTGTTGGCACACCAAAAAGTCGGCAACGACAGTTATCGGATACAGATGAAGTCACAACGCTAACGATGGAAGAAACTTTGCGAATTAAGGGCAAATTCCGACAAATTGGACATTCTGTTATCGCGACGGCTTTACTTAAGGGCTTAAAACAAAATGGACATCTTTCTTCGGAAGCAATTCATAACATGCACAAACCGATATTTCTAGCAGACGAAAATGAGACGAAAAATGATGAAAATATAGACGAAGACGTCGAAGGCAAGACGAAAGAACAAGGACAACAAGAAGAGGAAGTCAAACAGGGCAATTATAAAAAATCGTTTAAAAACCTCGCGCGCAAAACAATTAATATAAATAGGTTAATAAATGCAAGGAGCAGTACAAGAGGGCGCTCGAAGTCTGAACCGGATAAATTTAGCTCTACGACTACAATGGCAGCGACCTTAAGACCAAACTTGGTTTCTAATGCAACAGGAAAGAACTTAGACAAAGTAACTGATAAAGAAATGGTAAACAATTCTGCACAGTCGAGAGATTCGCGAGACAGTCAAGTTACTGCCGCCATGCAACAGGGAACAAACGGTTCGGTTGAGGTCACAGAAAGTGAGAACAATTTACAAACTCAACAAATTTGCAGAAAACAAAGCACAGATGTTGATCCTTTAAGGCCATTGATGAATCCACGCACGGCGCATGCTCGTAGAAGGAAAAACACATTCAATGGGGACATAATGACGTTCTTTGAAAAAACCCAGAATTACTGTGGAGATGCATAGCCACAGGTTAGCCAAACAGATGATCAAGCCACAGGGAATAGAACTGTTCGCTTTGCCACAGACGCATGGACTCAAAAATAATGTTTATTGTGCGGGGTCTAACGAAGAAAAAATGATATATTTATCGATGCTGTTATTTCGTTTAATATTACTAGCGTTAAAATGCAATGTAGACTTTTTTACACTTATAATAACCAGCCATAGCTCGAATACAGTATTTGTATGACCCCAAAATACCAAATCACTACACACTGTAGTCGAAGCCTCTCGTAAGCGACCGCGACCACTTTCAAAGCTGGTGATTTGAATTTTTCTATTGTTAGTTTTAACCAGCCTATAATTCAATGCCACTGCAGACGCAAATTGAATCATGTGTTACAGTAGAAGTCCAATAAAAGGAAAATTTTATCCTTTGCATCAAAACTTCAATGATGCAATATTTCACGCTGACAGTTGCTTTGTACATTGAAATTGCCATACGTTCATGATTCAGTGACAGGTTCATATGATTCAGAGACAGGTTCATATGATTCAGAGACAGGTTCATATGATTCAGAGACAGGTTCATATGATTCAGAGACAGGTTCATATGATTCAGAGACAGGTTTATATGATTCAGAGACAGGTTCGTATGATTCAGAGACAGGTTCATATGATTCAAATAAAAGTTTTCTTTACCGGAGAACAGTGCGTGGACCATGCGAAGGTCTCAAAGTGATTCCAGCGAGTTTTAGTTCCATTCATTGAATCGACCCGAAAACCACTCAATACACCAGTAAATAACACAAAAAGTTCAGGAAAGCTATTTTTTTAAATATCGTTCTTGATTTAACGCTCAAATTCGAAGCGAATTTTCCCCATACAAATCCTTATCATAAGCCATTTTCGTATTTAAAATTACCGCTGAATTCAAACACCAATGACACATTGCTACAGGGTTAGACTCGACCTGATGTAAAATATTCACAAATACCGGCAGAAGGTGCGTGAAATTTGAAAATTAAACAATTGACAAAGCTCTGAACAGGTCATCTTCTCGCCTGAATTTGTGAATTTATCACTTCAGATTGAGGCTAACCCTGTAAAAATGCGTCTTCAGTGCTTTCATTCAGCGACCATAGCGAATTAAAAACTGGACTATTACGCAACAGTTACCACGACGTTCAAATTACAACGTGTAAAAATCACTTGAGCTCGGGGTGTGTCAGCGCTGACTTAACGAACACCTATTATATATCATCTTGACTTCTTGGACATTCAGCGCAAAAACCCAATGTTAAACGGAATTGTTTTTATTGAGCAGTCCATTTACAGAGTGCTAGATTTTCACCAATCTAAAATGCTATAACAATATGGTTTAAATAAAAATATCTGCAGTTAAGAGGATCAGGCTGTTCTCTGTATGCATGTATGAAAATACCAACACTTTTGAGATAGCACCACTAGTTCCGGCATTTATATAGAGATTGTGAATTTCACTGAAAACTTGCAAAGTTGCCATGTAGAAAAAAAAATTCTTTAGTTCAGTTTTACCTTATATTTTGTTTTTCCACAAAAATACGTAATCCTTATTTTCCACACTCAGCATTTTTCATACTCCTCGTTTTCCACACCCCGCGAATTCCACACTCCGCGTTTTTCACGCTCCGCACTCCACACACCATCAAAAATAAAATTCGAAGAAAGGAAAAATGCGCCTAAACAGGAAGAGAAAACACGAAAAGAAATTATTCCTCTTATGATGAAATACCAGCCATCGCCATCGGGGCCAAATCTCAAACAAATTTTAATGTCAAAATGGCACATAATGCAGAACCAACCACTGCTACGACAAATCTACAAAGAACCACCCATGGTATCTTTTAAAAAAAGGCAAATCTTTTAAAGATACATTCTTTATAGAAAAATATAAAAGGTGTCAAATAAGTTTCACAACGGGATTGTTTGTGCGGTCTGTCACCCCTTGCTACTTCCTGTTTTAGCATTTTAATGGGTTCCTTGAGACAAAATTGCGACACCGTGACAGGTGCATATTCGGATTGATAAAGATGCAGGACTTCTGAAATGATTTCAAAAGAAAGACAGGATAGAAAAAACGGTTAAAAAAATCACCTTCATGTATGCAAACATCCAGACTTGTCTTCCTTCGCGGAATCGTGAAATATCCTGTGAGTGCATTGTTGTCATCCATCCCGTTTCCCACCCGTAAAAATCACGAATTCCCGCGTCCCGCCATAAAAATGACGAACTTCCCGCTTCCCGCCCACCTCTAAACATCCCGCCTTCAAATTTTCTTTCATCCCGTATCCCGGCAGCGAAAAAAGGCTTATCCTGCATCCCGCCAACCCTATGTTAGGCCCTCTTCTTTGTTTGCTTCAGAGAAAGATCTATCCAGGAAGTGCCGATCACAAGTGTTACTTCCCGGCCCCAGGGAATTCAACGAGTGCAATACGAAGTGTGTGGAATGTGAATACAGCAAGGGTGTGAGAGTGATATGTATAGGAAATCGTATGAACTACTCGTGCATTTCGTGATTTATGGGCACGAGTGATGTTTTGAAAGTTCTGTGCAATTTGAGAACTTTCAAAACATCACGAGTGCCCATAAATCACGTAATGCACGAGTAGTTCATACGATTTCTTGTTTATAATATTCTTATTTTGGTGAGTCCGTCACGGTACACTGCGCGCGACTTTCAACTTTCGCGCAACTTTCGTATTGCACTTTATAACCTAATTTGCACTCTATAATCTATTTATGCATTCGTCATTGAAGTATATTATAAATTACAATATCGTGGCCTATTGATTTTTCATCGATTACCCCTTGATCATCGCAAAAACAAAATCAGCTGATTAACTATCGATTACTCAAATTTTCTTTGAGTAGTTTCGTCCGGGAATGGGTTCCAACGATCCTATGGCGGGGTCGGGAAGACGGGGGGGTGGGGTCGGTAGTAACAGAACAACTCCAAATAAAGACAACATAACAAAGTTTTCTCTGAACTGTAAATTTAATACAAACATATAGAATTCAACTAAATCTTGCCTTAATTTTGACGTGCTTACATAACAACTACCACAAGTTTTAACAAAATAGATTGGCAGTTAAGGTGGTTCGATACAGTTTTCTGGAGACCATACCAACATTTTTCAATGGGCTTTCAGGCGGTCTTCTTCAAGTCAGATCAACGTGAAATTTTCACCACTGACGATTTTGAGTTGAAGTTTGGCAAGATATATTTTCTGGTAAAATCGATATTACCATGACGACGAATTTTCACTTTTACTGATTTCTAAGTTGCTTGTTTATCGTCGTCATGGTAATATCGATTTTACCAGAAAATATATCTTGCCAAACTTCAAATCAAAACCAGTTAGTGGTAAAAATTTCACGTTGATCTGACTTGGAGAAGACCGCTTAAAAGCCGATTGAAAAATGTTGGTATGGTCTCCAGAAAACTGTATCGAACCACCTTAACATAAAAAGCGAATTTGCAAATACATTACAGAGAACGATCTTCCAATCTCCATGTGCTATTTTTGCTTGAGCTAAGTGGCGTCACAGTCTTACACCACGATCAAACAAGGCCAGTAGTTGATCAAAGTTGGACGAGAAAACCAATGGAAATAACCTCTGAGCTCTTATACGCGACTTCCAAGAGAACGAAAACTCTCTTCGAACCGTGACGAAACTTACACAGTTGGCGATGGTTTTAACTCTCTGAGACTCATTTTCTGGTTTATCTCGGATACGGTATTTATTGATCGCCATTGATTACTTGCTCCTAGCTACACAAATGCCCCATTTACACTTATTAATATTACTTCAAAAAACTAACATAGAACAAAACAAAAAAATCAATTCAGCCGACAAACTACAGTTTCCTTCACAGTCCTTATTTGGCTCGTCACGCTATGCTTTATAGAACCGTGCATGACAGGTTTACTTCTTATTCCCAAACCTGGAGTTATGGTACAGCGGGACGAAGTCCTGATGTGTCAAAAGTTAAATGAAAGCTGCTGCCGAGCAGTACTTCTCAGTGACACTTACTTGGCAATATTTTCCAAGTTTAAGTCGTGAAAAATTTGTCAAACTTGTTGGCTTCAGAGGAATAAAGGCTGCGAAGGATACCAAACATCACAATGAAATAACCACCTGGGACACTGTAACGTCACTTTCCTTTTCAGGGACAAGTGAATGAGGATCCTTTTTTCATATTAATTTTTAATTTGTACTTCATCTTGCCTGCAGATCAGGCATTTTTGCATTGAAAGGGAAAGAAAATAAAACAAAAAATGAACAACTTTCTTTTCCACAGGCACCGCTTTTTTCGTCGCTAGCGCCACAGATATTTTTTCTGGTGCACAAAAATTAGCTGACAAAATGTAGTAGTAAATTATTTCAATTGCACAAGAAAATTTTGCGATTTTACGTTTTAACCCCAGTCACCCACCACAAGGAAAACAAGTTTGTTTTGTCCCTAGACAACTCACTATTGTAAAATTACAACATAATTTTGTAGACACTCGTTATCCCAAACCGTTTTGATCTCGAACAGAAAGCCATTTTCCTTGAATTCTTTTGCAGTTATTTACTAACGGAACCCAAGCTTTGTCGAACAAGCTTTAAATGTTCTAAACAGCGAGAGTCTACTTAAGACATAATCAGCCTAAGCAATGACAAATTATTTTCGAATTACCACGACGCTTCATAAACAAAGGAAAATAGAATTGTACAAGCTAAATTACCCTATACATCTCTACTTTGACTTTGTGAAAAGATCATTTCACTACAAGTATTGCACAAGATTATATATCACTATGAATTTGGAAAATTTGCTGCAATAAAACGAAACGTCACCTATACAGTCACCTAGTTTGTTCCTATTCATTTTTGCATGAATTACAAACTGTCATTATTATCATGCTAATCAATTCGTAATCAATAACTTTTTTACCGGGGTAGGGTGGGGTTTCAAGGAGCACCGTGTAACACACAGTAGGGTTTACCGCCATATTGATAAAATTGTTTTCCTTCTAGGTGCGTAGTGCAGCCTGGGTGCTGTGAATAAAGAAAATACTTGCATTATAATAAACAACTATTCATCAAAATGGTACAATTTTCGCACGCAAATGACCGAAATTTGCTTGAAAGTGAATAGCACTTGCTATCCCGAGTTTCAGTGGCCAATCAGACCGCGCCAACAACGCCATCCACTGTTTTAAGGCTGGTTTTCACTGGCGACGGAGTCGGAGTCGTAAGAGCACTTCCGACCTGGTGAAAATCGAAAATCGGAGTCGTAAACGGAGTCATAAGCTCGACGGAATCGGAGTCGGAAGAATCAGAACGGTTCCATTTTCTTCCGATTTCGCTTGACTCCGTAACCTTCTTCCGATTCCGTCGGTTTGATTTTCACTAGATCGTAACGCTCTGTGCTTCTGATTACGACTCCGACTTCGTCGTTAGTGAAAACCAGCCTTTAGTATATACTAACATGTTAGTATATACTAACATGTTACAGTGTTAGTATATACTAACATGTTACAGAGGATGGCGTTGTTGGCGCGCTCTGATTGGCTACTGAAACTCGGATTAGCAAGTGCTATTCACCTCCAAGCAATTTTCGTTGACAGGAACAAATGAGTTAAAAATGATCGTTTTCGTGCTATATCATCTCACTAAAACAACTATTGACCTCAGAGTCGGTGGCCAGTGGTGGATAATTACCTCGCTACCTCCACTTCAGAATAGTTGTTAAATATTACTCAGTCATATTGGGGAGCAGGGCCGGGTGGTGTAGTGATGAGAACACTCACTTCCCACCAGTGTGGCCTGGATTCGAATCCCGGAGGCGACGCCATATGTGGGTTAAGTTTTTTGTTGGTTCTTCTCCGAGGGTTTCTCTCTGGATTTCCTCTCTCCACAAAATCCAACATTTCAAATTCCAGTTTAATCCGCAAACAGTGGAAGTAAGAGTTACTTTGTGGATTTCCACCGAAATTCCATTTATTATTATTAGTTATTATTATTATTGGTCATCCACGCGCCTATTTCTTATGTAATTGGCGCGCGGTCACGTGGGTGTCCAATTACAACTTTTTGTAATTGGATAGGTGTAATTGGACACCTACGTTGCGCGCGCGTCAATCAGGTGCACTTAAATGGTTATTATTATTATTATTATTATTATTATTATTATTATTATTATTATTATGATAAATTTCCTGAAACAACGTTATAGGAAACAATTCATTTTGAAGAATCTAATTTTTGAAGGCCTTTCTCTTTTTTTTAAAAAAGTAAATAAATGTAACGCTAGATATACCATTTCAAATGTACATATCTTATCGTATTAGAATTTTAATGTATTGTAAATGGTTATTCTAATTGTTAATAAATCAGTCTGTAAATGAAAGGTAGCAGCAGAGAAGTGAATTTGTTCAAGTTTCGCGGAGACATTCTGTGTAATATAATATGGCGTCTCACCTGACATTTAAAGCAGCTTGCATGCCAAGGTTCACCCATAGCCTCTACCCATCGCTCACCGCCACCAATCGCACGCTTGCACAAGCTACATTTCACGCAAAACAATTTGTTGTAATCCTCTTGGCAGTAGGGTTTCCCTCGATCAACGTTGAAGCCATCAGAACCGATCGCTCGGCCACAGTGACTGCACACAAAATGCTCTGGATGAAATGTCTTACCGACGGCTTGTACACAAGGCTGTGAAGATCAACAAGCTGGAGTTGACAACACTACAAACTTTTTTTACTCAATATGCAATAAATATGTTGCCATACAACAAGAAGTGAAATAATACCTTGTTTGCTAATAACAGTTCCGGAAATAATTGGGCCAAAAAAATATGCCTTCTCCAATTTGCGTCTCCTTCCTTGCTAACGGCCCGGAAGATCAAGCTATTTCTGAACGATTTTTGAAATAACGTGATACCGTGACAAGGGCTGCATTCAGAGTCATTTAAGCAAACGTCTGATTTCGATAGTACGAAAAGAAATTCCAATGCTAACCGGTGGGTTGGTGGTAACATCAAATAACAGCCGTATTTCCTTAATTTGACAAGCGGTTTGTTACCAAGCACAACATCGCAACATAAACAGCCATATTTCCTTCTAAATATAAGATTAGATAACAGCTATATTACCTTGGATGACTTTAGATAACAACCACGTTACCTTGGATGAAATTTGATCAGTAACAGCACGGTATTATTCAGAACTGAAGTGGTAGCTACAGATAACATACACGTGCGTGATAGAACTGAAGTGGTACCTACAGGTAACATACACGCGCGTGACAAGCCCGGGCGTTATTTCTCGAAATCTGTACACACCTAATTCAATAAAGGTTGCTTTGGCAGTTGGTCATTGGTAATTGGGAATTGGCATTTGGCAAACGGAACACAATGCAATGCTTCGCTTGAGTGACCGCCAAACAATAGCTTTCCAATGCCCAATTACCAATGACCAAAGCAACCTTTATTGAATTGGGTATATACACCGAGTAAAACTATGAACTGACACAGAATGGAACAAGAGTAGTTAAAGCTGATATTCAATTGAGTGATGGAGAAACGTAGCCAAAGAAATTGGGGAGAACTGTTGTTTCGCGCCAACGGATGTGAGCTTGCGTAACCTTTATAAAATGTTATCTTGAAAAATGTTTTTTTTTTTTAAACATAAATCTACTCGTGCTCTTTGCGTGACGTTGGCAGGGTTTCTACAGGCATGTTCACAGACGATCTCGTATCTTAAAAAGCACATTTAATGACTAGGTAAGTTTGTTTCCATTAAAGTTGACTAATTTTACAAGAAGCAAGATGTTCATATGCAAGAATGATAACAGTCTCTTCAATTTTAGATGGCCGAAAAAAATAAATATTTGCTTAGTAAATATCATTACTTTAAAATACATATATTATTCCTTACATAAGAAAATAAATGTTCTTTAGGAAGCTATGAATCTTGCAGATAATAAAAAATAACTTTTTTTTGTTAAGGCACAAAAAAGTAACACGTTATTGTCATTAAAATGCAAACTAACTTCTGCACGAGCGCGTAAGTTTAACAACAATTTAAGGTCCCGTTCACACGTATCCGGATATTTTTGAATCCGCAACTTTTTTGTTACGGATTAGAAAATATTCGCGTCCACACGTAGCGTATTCGAATCGTATTTGCCCGAATTCGCCGGATACGTGTGGACGGAAGGCCAATCCGCAACAAAAAAGTTGCGGATTAAAAAATATCCGGATACGTGTGGACGGGGCCTAAATGTCCAGCTTTTATGGAACTACACTACTTTTTATACATGGTAATATATCACATGTTCTTTATAAATGCTTCAATTCGCTACAGCTATGTGATTAAATCACTAACCAATGTTTCACTCTGCCATAAGACCTAAAATGTCATTGTAAGCTACAAAAATATACATCTGTAAATACCAAACTGCTTTAGCAAGCACACAAACGTTATATATGTCAAATGCAATATCGCCAAAATTTCAATGTCATACTTTAGCGCTTTACTGTTTTAATGGTATTTCTGTTTCAAACGTCGTTGATTAGCGAGAGATACAGTTCTTGTGTGGTAATCACGTGAGAGATACAGTTCTTGTGTGGTAATCACGTGTGAGATACAGTACTTGTGTGGTAATCACGTGAGAGATACAGTACTTGTGTGGTAATCATGTGAGAGATACAGTACTTGTGTGGTAATCACGGGAGAGATACAGTACTTGTGTGGTAATCACGTGTGAGATACAGTACTTGTGTGGTAATCACGTGAGAGATACAGTACTTGTGTGGTAATCACGTGAGAGATACAGTACTTGTGTGGTAATCACGTGAGAGATACAGTACTTGTGTGGTAATCACGTGAGAGATACAGTACTTGTGTGGTAATCACGTGAGAGATACAGTACTTGTGTGGTAATCACGTGAGAGATACAGTACTTGTGTGGTAATCACGTGAGAGATACAGTACTTGTGTGGCAATCACGTGAACAGGCTCTGTCAGGTAAGGTCTGGATAGCCCTGGTTTCTGTCCTCGTGTCGAAGGTCAACTTCCAGCCGTTTAAAAACTCCAATTTTCATCCTGCTCGGTCCTGCTGTGCTTCAAAAAAAGAGCGCAGACCCACAAAACGGCTAGGCATCAAACAGATACCTGTTCGAGAATCGTTGATCAAAAACTTCAGTTTGGAACACTTCACCTTGAGCTTCTGTAAAATAGGGAATTTTCTCGTTTACGAAGTATGAACAACTAAACGCAACCGGTAGCAGCTCGTAGTGTCACGGCAATTAACTTAAGCTTGATCAGATAAATTTTCTTACCATAATCCAATTTCTATAATCAGAATATTGCGATAAAATCAGCTAAACTTAAAAATAGACAAATCGGAATATAGCTTTAATTACAGGGTCACTATTCACAAAAGCATTGGAACTAACTTAACTGAGCATACATTACCCAGCATGCCCTTGAAGTGAGGAAAACGGGAATAGTGAAAGTCTGTGAAAAGTTTTGACTCAAACATTTGAGTGTAGACTGATGAAGTCACTCATATCTTAATGCCGCACGCAAGTAACAGACGATGTATCAGATGGATTCATGACAACGCCAAAACAATGAGGTAAACAATCAACCTTAAGTTGAACCAACGTAATTTTATCAGCATCTCTAAAAACCAAATGCTGCTTAAATTACAGTTTATTAGACAACGGAAACTGATAAAACTACTACGTTAATACTTATCATAAGGATAATACTTATAGTTTTTTCCTCTAAGCCTTTGTTTACAGTTTGCCAGTAGATACTGCGCATGCCTTAACTCGTTTCGCGCATCCTCCAAAGCATCGTGTAACTGGTTGATGTAAATCTTCAAAGGTAACAACCTTCTCTCAGCTCTTTTAAAACGTTCGTTTCTATCGGCTATATGGTATTCCAACAGATCCTTCCTCAGCACTTTGTTCTCTGTCGCTGCACTTTTCTCACGGCTCATGCTTCTCACATCTTTTATGCGCTTGTGGTACATGCCCAGCATGTCTTGGAGTGTGCGCCTGCGAGCAGTCAGCTCTCTGTAGCGGTCTTCAGTATTCTGTAGCGATGATTGTACAATCACCATTCTGCGCGCGGCTTCATGTACTCGCTTCATGGAAGCTTCCCTGGCTGCCTTCAGCTCGGTTATTTCATATTCAATATTTTTCATATTTCTCAAGTCTTGGGATTTCTGTTGTTCAATCTTTTGGTTCACTTGTAAGTTCTCTGACATCACTCTACATTTGTTTTCCAGTCTTCCCTCCTGGTAATGAATTTTATCTTCAAGTTTTTCAACCTTGTCTTCAGCTATAAACCTCTTTCGCTCAAGCTTTGACAGTAGTGTTTTGGCTTCTTGGAAGCGCTTGATAGCTGCCGGTATTGCTTGTTTCGCATTAGTTTGTCGCTCAGTGGCCTCTCGCAAAGCTTCTTTCAGGGCAACAACTTTATCCCGTATGGATCCCGTCCCAGGTTCTCCGTGCTGCTCTAATGCTCCAATACTAGTGATGTTACTAATGCCAGACGACTGAGGCCAGTTATTGTTCTTATCATGTTCACTGGATCGTTGAGGGTAATTAATTCCATACACAGGACTCGCGTAACTTGAATGTATATTATTCTCCGCGTGGTTCTCCTGTGGTTCTTTCTTTAATGTCAAAGCATTGTTCAATCGTTGAGTTTTACTTTTTGTTAGAGCTTCCGCTGAATGCTTTGATTTTGTAGATGATTGGCGTATGGCCTTCAGCATTGCGCTTGAAGGTGGAGGTACCACTGGAGGACATGCGTGAAGGCTCTTAGGCTGAAAATGTAGAAAATACACACATTCCATCACCTCATTTAACCGTTACCAAGGTAACAGAAGGATTAACTGAAAGTTTTCACTCCGAAGTCTGGCCGAGCGATCCTTGAAAGAACTGGAACAAGAAATGAAGAAATTTTTTATGTTCCGTGTTGTGCTGGTGATGTGCAGTTATCAGTGTTTTTAGTAATTACGGATTTAACAATTATATATTTAATATAACACAAGATTTATATGCTATTTAGTGCACTAAAGAGTTACATTAAGATAAATGACGGAACTAGGAGTAAGTAGCGAAACGTAAGTGATTTTATTATTGCTCTTAACGCCGTGGTCTGTGCGCTGTTTGATTTCTGATCGCCATATCACATATAAATGCTGCACAGTGACCTGTTCGGTAACGGTTCACACTGTAGAGTTTCACCTTGACACAAAGTTACAAACACCGGGCACCGTGTACAGCATAATAATCACACACTCAAACCAACCAAATTAATTTCCCTAAAATTTAATTCCACGAAGGAAGGAAGGAATTTAATAAGCCAATACGCCGTCTGAAGTTCATTCCAATCAGCATCCCGTGACAACACGTCAAAGAAACTGCCTTGTAAACAGGCGGTGACATAGCATGACAAGACGGCAAACTTCCTTGTAACCAGTGCAAGTGTAAGTGTGTTAGTTTCATTATTTACTGATAAATGCAGTGCAGGTGATCATGGAATAAGTTCAGCTGGGATACTTGCATTATCGCAGACAGATACAAGATCATGGCAGAAACATTTTGATTCCGAAGACTCCGCTCCAGTCAGGTGGGTGTGGTTATCCTTTCCTCTCCTTCCGTCCCAATTGTTGATGATCAAGTTTGCTTTCTCAAATACAATTAACAATATTATTGCTAGATATCTGATGAAGATTAATTTATTTTACAGTACATCGCTAAATTGCTTCGGCAATATTCATATCCAGCTGAAATAGATTCAAATTGTAACATATCATAAGAGGAATTCAGCTAAGTGTTTCGAAAAAGAAATGTTAAAATTTATTCCATTAAATTAACCTTGTTCTGTAATGTTTATAAGCCCTCTACTCAGAAACCCTTTCATGTGTAGATAGATACAAGTAAATACTAGTAACATATCCAAAAATGGATACAAATTACCAGGGATACCCAATCATTATCTTTCAGTTCCCAGTCTAATTTTGCAACCCAAGTATTACCACAATTTTTAATACAGTACTACAAAATGTTTCTACCCTGCCATATACTTCAAGAGTAAAAAAGGCACCACTTTCGGGCGGAGCCTCCTCATATAGCCCGCTATAGTGAGTACCCCCCCCCCCCCCCTCACCTTCCCCGTATAAAATTACGAAAACTGTGTTTTTATACAGCAGTATCATATACCACAATATCTAACATTAAAATTAATATTATTCTGGTTGGTTTTTGTTAACCTCCTAACTGCTGATGTACAGTGTAAAATATCGCTTGTTTAACAATGAGTGATGAGAATCTCGCTATAACGGAGATGCAGATATATACGGAGATGCAGATATATACGTGCATATATTCGCAGGGTTTAAAGAAAGACGGTGTTTTCATGAAAAAGTCGATCTCAACAGCACATCACTTGGACCGCCATGTCAAAACCGTTTACGTGCAATACAGTCTGACGTCATCACAGAAGAGACTGATCATATTATAACAAAGTTATTTATACATGATTTATTTTACTTTAAGTGACACTACTGTACCCATTATTAATCATCATAAAAAAACGTAAAAGTGAGAAACTACGATGAACGATTTAACAAATACGATGCAGATACCATGTACAAGTACTATGTGACTTTCGTGCAGGTGCGGCAACCAACTGCATGTGTTTTAGAATGTACACTGTCAAAAGTGGACAATCAAGATTGAAAGATCTGATTGTCAAAACATAATTTGCTTTCCAATCCGTTTGGAAAAAAATTACTTGTCATACACACGCTAAGAGTTAAGAGTCCTTCACAAAAACTATTTAAAGAAATGGTAATTCTTTAAACATGCAACACACACTGCTGGTTGCCTTGTAGAGAGAATATGGTGGGTGTCAAGTTAAACAAGAAGATAATGTACATGTATGTAGTTTTATACGATACTGTGTATAATTTGTGCATAAAAAGACATAACTTGAGGTTTCCAAACGAAAATTCTAGGTCTGCTTTTAAAACACTGTGCTTGGTAACACACCACTGCAAAAATTCTGATGTCAATATTCTTTCAAAGAGCATTTCTCGGCCAAACTCAGGAGCTACGAAGGCGGCACTTCTAATCATTTGCTGTGATTAACAACATGTGACACACTTTTGTGGATGTCTGGAAGCTACATTGATGGTAAAATGTATTTGGATTACACTTACAGTGTGATTAACAATGACAAATTAAACCAACACAGGTAATGAGGCATTTAGGAGCAGCAAACTTAGATTTGTTTGCTTTCACTCATTCATTCCATTGCACACCTCAGGATGTTAGTCTCCTATGTCAGCAGCTGATGTAAGCTCTGTCACGCAATAACATCCCTAAAAATAACTGCTTAATTGCACCACAAAATACTTTTTTTACTATGGGAAATAAATTAGACTTCTGGGGGCCAAGATTATCCACATAAACCCTTCACAACTGAAAAAGCATTGAAATTATGAAACTGTTTTAGTTGGAAAACTGTCATTTTGTTGTCATACATTCCTGGTATTTTTTATATTTGAAAGCTTACTACATACATGTAGGTTCCATGTAACAAATAGTAGTCCCAAACTTTGCAAACTTATTTTTTTAATAATGTGATGAGGTTTATTGATTAATATTTTCTTGGCAGTGACCAGCTCTACATTGTCAGACCATCCATGAAGTTAGTTTTTCCAAGCACAGTATTATGCTAATCCATGATTAATGTTTCCTCTGAACCCAAAATTCAATTACTTAAAAAATATCAGAAAAGAAAACACTTTTTTAATCTTCAGTTTTCAATGTACCAGTAAACATCAAGCCGAAATTTAAATTAAACAGTGAAAAACATTGCTAAAAGAAACAAACTTCTGTAAAGTTTGTTTTGTTGTTGTTGTGACTTTTATTATTGGATTAACATAAACCAGCTTTTAAACAAGGTCCAGGAGCAAAAAATATAGCACAAGCACTACTCACCCCAGAGATTGGCTGCTTACAAGTTTCACAGTGTGGTGCAAAGTACTTGTTGTAGTCCTTTTCACAGTACAACTTTCCACCCTCCTCTATGAAGCCCTGGTTCTGAAGCGATTCACCACATCCATCGCAGACAAAATGTTCAGGGTGCCATGCCTTGCCAATAGCACTAACAAAGGGTCCACTAATTCACCCAAAAAAATACAAAACACATGTTAGCATAATATCTATGCTTTCAATTGATATCACATCATTCTAATTTCTTCTCAGTCATAACCACTGGGCTCCATCACCAGATGTACAAACTCACCCCAGGGAGCAATGGAAATAGAGCCAGCCTTTGGTAACAGTAATTATTTCAAGTCAAAATTTCATCTCAATAATAAAGCATACACATTGTGAGAATAGAACTCAAAAGTGTGTAACTGCATTTGTATTTCAAATACAATTTACACTGTATATAAAAAAAATTCTACCTTTATCATGTGAAACACTATTCCAAGTTTTTAACCTATATATTATACTGTTTACCTTTAACCCTGACTGACTAAACACTAAATTATACATACAAGGAAGACTTGGTTATTAACAATCTGAAATTTAGTAGAGCTACATAAAATGTCTTGCACTAATTTTTACAATTCTGAAATTTGAAAATCCAGGTTAGTGCCCTCCCAGTTATTAAACTTACAAAACTTCCTCTCCACAAGCATCACAAAAAGGAGTCCTTGTCTCCTCAACTGGCTGCGCAGATGGAGGCTTAGTGGGTGTCCTTTTCCACTCTAACTGTCCAGATGGGGTGGATGTAGGTGACACCGCTGCTGGAGATGCAGACGATGGCAGTTTATGTGATGGGCTGCGCTGTGGTGGTCCAGATGGTTGGGTGAATTGAACCATCCCAGGAAGAGCAACAGGCTGTGGCTGTCCAGGTCGCGCTGCAACTGGTGCAGGTGGGGCTACAGGCATGCTCCCAGCAGGTTTAATAAGAGGTGGAGAAGGACGGTACATTTTGGGTAATTGCTGGTTGGAGGGCTTGCTGCGATCTGCTTTCTGTCTGTCAAACACACTTGGTGCAGTTTCTAATGGAGGAAAAATATACATGTGTATGTTAAACATGTTAATAAAATATTACTTAAATTTTTATTGGTACATGTACATAAACATCACACTTACACTCGTTTTATTTTCATAACAGAAAAAGAACAAGTATTTCTATGAGGTTTTAAAAAAAGTATAACGATCATTCCATGTACATGTATCTAAGTGCAATGGTTATTGAAACAAAATTGTTTAAAGTGAAACAATGACTAAGGGGGGACTCGCGAGCCAGCGCTTCAAAGTACTCAGTATCAAGCTGAATCTAGTGTAACAGTCTAAGCCTATGTAACGCCCAACATTCAAGTAAGTGCACTCTAACAAACCAGTGTAGAATGACAAGAACAGAAGAAGAAAAATACTAAACCTCCATGCTCCACAGCATCCTGTAACACTTTGAACGTTCGTGACTGTATGTTATGCTTCCCACTGTCGTCATCAGGGTCATCAAAAGCTTCTGGTGGAGGCGGCGGCAGGTCTGTAAATACAGCATACACACAGTTTACATCTTGTAGACTTTTTAGCTTAGTTAGTTTGCTTATTTTCCCATTTCAGACCATGTGATGATACACTAGAGATTGAACTGTTCCTTTCAAATTTCATCAAATTCAAGTGTATATAAGTACATAAATTAATAATCATTTTCAGATGAAGCAATTTTGTAGAGAATTCCACATGACCTAAAATGTCTAATTTTTTTATACATTAATATTTTTATTTCTTTCTTTCAAATTTCTTCCTATTCTGATATATATGAATGCATATTGTTACAGATAAAGAAGCAATTCTCTATCATGATTTGAAATGGGACAACAATTAGACCAATCAAGCAAGATAGGTTTATTCTTGAAATCAGGCTGAGTGTACATAACAATGAAAAGGTTATATTTGAAGACAAGATGTAGATGAAATAAAATTGTTGTTGTTGTTTTGGTTTTACTTCTGATTGGTAGAGAAAGTGGCACAAGATGTTTTAGCTGCAATCACAAAGCATAGCAAATTATGCAAACCAAAAAAAATCTCAAAAATACTTTTGACACTCAATAAATTAATTTATTGAGAACTGCTCTCACTGTAAATTATAATGAAACTACTTTATGTAATATCTTAAAGCTTGTAAACTAAATTCCTGTAGAATAAATTTGTCGTTGGCAGCTGGGTGTAATTGTTACATGTTCATTACCATACCATCTTCATCATGATCTTGAAGATGTTTTTGAAGTCGCTTAAATGACTTGGACTGGACTTTAGGATCTGGTGGATGGCCCCAAGTTGGTGGCTCGTCAGCAAAACCCACTAATTAAAAAGAAATAGTGAGAAATAACTTCAACAGGGAAAGAATTGTTCTCTTTTCACCATTACAGGTTATAAAATCACAAACTTACCATCACCATCATCACTAATGTTGAGTTTAAACTGCGCAGAAAGGCTGTCATCTGTAGCTTGCCTGTGACTGGCACTGTCTGGGTGGTCATAACTCCCCCTAACAAGAAACATAAAGAGTAAAAACCCACATAATTAACATATAAGAGCCTGTTTCACTCTCAGATATTTAAAATAGGTTCTCATTTGGAAAATGAAGATTATATAAAAGACAAATATAATTGGGATTTAGTTGATGAAAAAAGCTTGAGCAGGTTTAATACTCAGCAATTTACAATCATGGATAACAAGTTAAAAGATTAAAATACAGCAAAATCTCATACTGAAACTAATAATTATATATTAGAACTAAAACTACAGTACAAAGTCAAGGTTAACAAAAGGAAACTGTACAATGATGAAAAACACAGGTATTGGAATTAGCTAAACAAAATACAGGATACAGTGAAACGTGCATTATGGACACTACTGGGACCAGGAGAAGTGTCCCCTTGTAATAGAGGTGTTCCCTTAATAGAGGTGATTAAATTACAAAGATGATACATGTATGAGCATTTTGCTGGCTGGGATCAGGAGGTGTCCCCTTAATAGAGGTGTCCCTTTAATAGAGGTGATAATTACAAAGATATTATACATGTATGAGTATTTTGCGGGCTGGGACCAGGAGAGGTGTAATGGAGGCGCCCTTTAACAGGTGATAATTACAAAGATAATATATGTATGAGTGTTTTTTTAGCTGGGACCAGGAGAAGTGTCCCCATAATGGGGGTATCCCAAAAATGGTTGTGGAATATGTATATTTTTTATTGAACATGCTCAATCAGTGAAGTTCCCATTACTTGGCCAACAAACCAAGTTACTTTGCACAATTTATCACAAGAATTAAGTACAAGCAGCCACTTACCAATGTTGAATATTTCATTGGCTGGAATTTTCTTTTTTCTTTTTTTTTGGGCGGGGGGTAAATTTGCAAGGAACCAGTGCAAATTCTAGAACTGTAAAAGTGATTTTTTGGGGGGCATTTTCCCAACATTGTCTGTCAATATCAGAAATGGAAAATGAGAGGCAATGTATGTGTGAGAAATTTCTCAAACTGTAGATTTTGCTTGGTAGTTAAATCCAACTTAAAAAGCAGATGAAAATGCACTCAATTTGTTACCCAGAATGCAGTAAACATTTTCTGGGGAGAGAGGAGGGGGCAGGGGAACAGCCTGAACAGTACAGCAATACTATACTAGTTGAACAGCCTGAACAGTACAGCAATACTATACTAGTTGAACAGCCTGAACAGTACAGCAATACTATACTAGTTGAACAGCCTGAACAGTACAGCAATACTATACTAGTTGAACAGCCTGAACAGTACAGCAATACTATACTAGTTGAACAACCTGAACAGTACAGCAATACTATACTAGTTGAACAACCCTTGGTCATTTGGCGGTTTGTAGGATCCTCAGTTGTTTGATTGCGTGACTCCCAGTGCGCATGTCAAGTTTTCTCAACACAAGAAACTGCCTCAGAGTACTGTTCAAAATAATTGTTTTCTATAGGGGTATTGGTGCAATGAAATTGGTTTATATACCCTCCAGTACAACAAGCGTGACTAGTTGATGCCATTTTTGGATGATTGAGCGCTTCTCAGAGGAGAATATTCAAACTTCAAATTTCACTTTGGAAAGGAAGGTGAAAAATGACTAAACACCATGAGTGTTCAGTTTCACATCAACAAAAGTTAACATTCTGCTACTAAAAGCTGCTATATTTGTCAATGAGGTATGCTAAAAGAAAGGTACCAGTAAACTAGATGTAAAACCTGGTGATTCATGGCATTTTAGTTCTGTATTTCCTTCCTTGGAGAGTCTTTTTCCATAGAGGAACTTGTGTCAAGCATGTTAACATTATTGTTTTTTTATTTAGCACACATATCAAAATGTATATAAACAGTAACATAACCTCAATAAAGGTAGTTAAGAAGCTGTATAAGGCAAGAGAGTCGTTTATTGATTTCAAATACACCAGTCCGACCTTTGAGAATGACTATTGTGTGTAAATTGGCCGAAGGCTTTTCAATCTTTGTTGTTGTTGTTTCTTGGAGATTTAAAAATGGCGTTGCATTACGGCATTCGTTCTCGTATCCCTCCTGATGAAGCTGAGGGCTTGGTATTAGCTGACTTGGGCTCAGAGCTTAGTGAGCTTGACTCTGCATTTGGCGATGAAGAGGAGATGGACTCAGTTCATTCTCAAAAGGAAGACAATGGCAATGATGCATCTGATTCAGGGGAAGATGGCAAAGAGATGGAAATCCTAAAACCACGTGCTCACTGACAACAAAGACAGTTTAGTGACTTCCGGCTACTCTCACTTCCGGTAAAATAGCGTTACTCAAGTGTCACGACAGCGTCTCCTACAACCCTACTTACATTAGCAATGTTCATGTTTGGTATATATAAGACTTAGAAGCATTCCCTTCATTGTGGTACAGCCTTCATTTCCAAAACAATCAATAGTAAACAACGTGGTTTGCAGGAACGATGACTGAATGAAAGGAGTACTCTTCGCTATGTCGGACATCTTCTTATCATGTTTAAAATATATCATGAAACTAACTTACGCATGCGCATGAGTATAGGCTGCTAGGAGCCTCTTGTTTCTACAGCAATCCAAACCTCTACATTACATTGAAGGAAAGGGGGATAGGGCCTCTATGACACAGTGATAGTGAACCAAAAGCAAGTGCCTTTAGCTTTGAGGACAAGAAATTTACCCCGAAAGAAAAGTGATGCCCCAAAATGTATGCACTCTGGAGACCTTGTGGCTTGTGTGTGGCAATAATTGACACAAAGTGAGTTCATTTTTTGAGTAGTGTGTACAATGACTTAACCATTGACATTAGGAAATATGGCACAAGGGTACTGAGGGAGGTAAGAGAATGGTAGAGAAGCCTGTTATGGCTGAGCAGTACAATGACAACATGGCAGGCATAGATAGGACAATCCCAGAAGTGGTACCATCCTTTTTACCACCGTGTGCAGGAGGTTGCCCTTGTAAATGGTTACATGATATCTACAAGTAGGATAAGCAAAGAAGGAATGAACAAATTTTGGCTCCTGACACCTTCAGGGAAAAGGTTATTGATGGTCTGCTTGCAAACTGGACTATGCAGCAAAAGAAGGGCAGACCATCTTTGCAGCCAGAGACAGCTCGGCTCACTCAGTGCCACTTTCCTGGAAAGTATGAGGATGCAAAATACTTTCCAGACTGCATTGTCTGCAGTGACAGAAAGAAGCAGCAATGAAAACAGACTCATTTTTATTGCAAACAGTGTGGTAAACAGGGCTCGAAATTAACTTTTTTATTCAGGAGCCAACTGGCGACTAATGGAAAAATTTTGGTCGCCAGATCATAAATTTTTGTCGCCAATTTTATTCAATATGTATGTTATATAAAACACACTTTTGAATGTTACTTTGCATGCAAGAAAATTTAAAATCATAGCTAGAAAGAAACAGCATAGGAAAGTGTTCACAGCTGACAAGTCTTAAGCGATGGTTTGTTCTTATTTTTTCGAGATGCAGGTAAGCACAAAACCTTTCCAACTTCATAGTTTCGTAACTAGGCAAACAAGGGCGGTCCTTTACTTTAATGCTTTAATGACTTAATCCTAAAAAACATACCGTAAACACCAGCATATATAAATTAAAGCCACACTCGCAGATAAGCTACACCCCGAGTTTGAAGCTCAAATTTTTGGGAAAAATTTTTTTTTAAAATAAAAACGTAAGTCAGAGAATTGGCTCTAAGAAACGCGAGCTATACTTTGCTTCTATCCATCGAATCATCCTGTATCGAAAAAAAAACTCACACTTTTGATCGCAGCTATGTTCGTTTGCCCGCCATTCATTCAGGCCACAACAAGCTTGGTAGCTGTGCAAATTTCTTGAGCACATGTTTTTTTTTTATCCTGGTTACTTAGGTTAACCAAGATGGCCGCTTGTTTACAGACTTTCTTTTGATTCTTTCGTTCGTCTTCGGTATTCCTTCATTGCTAAAAGCCTCAAAATGTCTGACAAAGATAGCAAGCACTATTTTAACATAGGTATTTTGACAATTTGAGGCTAAATTTCACAATTTATAAACTCATGCGTTGCATGTTCGATGCAGACCTTTTTGCTCAATAATTTGATTTTTGGCCTGGGAGGCACTCTGGCAGCTCTGTGAGACAAACAAGACTAACTTTTCTACATCATCTTAAGTTAAAAAAGTTTTGCTCCACATTATACACCTCAAATAAAGGCTCAAAAAAGTCTGGTCAACTTATATCACTGGAAAATATGATTGATAAACTATGATTTGCAGAACTCAGCGGATGTTTATAATACCACAGATAAGCTGCACCCCCGATTTTGAGCAAAACTTTTGGGCAAAAAATTGCAGCTTATAAACGGTGTATAAACTAGTCGCCAGCTGGTGACCAGTTCCGAAAATCAAGTTGCCAGCACTCAATTTTTGGTCACATTGGCGACCAGTGAGTCACAATTTTGAGCCCTGGTAAAGCAATGTGTGTGATTCTATGCTTTGAAAAGTATCACACACTACAAAACCTGTAAATAATGTTATTATTTATATATTGTTTGTCTACTAAATTGTATAAAAAAATATTTTTCTTATATCAAAGATTGGAATGACAACTGAAGTCAACTCTAGAATCAAGGCGGCAGTGCTAAACTTTGTTACAATGACACTTTTACAGTCATCAAATGTGTACATATTAGCAATTAATTTTCATGTTCTGTAAGAAATTGCTATTAGACCACACCCTAAAATGAAAGTATTTAAGGATTTTCATGCTTCAGAAACTATAATTTAGTCTTAAAACTCATAAATATGACATATATGTATCAGGTTACAAGTGTGTATTTTTTAAAATTAGTTTTCACTTAAAAAAGCAAAAACCAAACACATGTATGCATTTGCAAATGTGACTAAATGAAAAATGAAAAATCATATAAAATTTGCAGCCAACCTGATTGCCAAAAATAATGTCTAGACTCGCCAATATATCATTACCAAGAGATATTTTTCATTCTGAATTTCTGATATCCTGCTACATGATCCCACCAAACCTATACTGGACCCTCCCATATGTGATCAGGAGTGCTAGTCAATGCCTTTTGCCTCTTCTGGGCAGTAAAGATTAATAATGACAGTATTCTATAATCATTCTCATGTCAACAGTCAGTTCACTTTGAAAATACTAGCATTGCAAGGACAACACTACAATCAAAAACATGAAAGTTTGCTTACCTTGCATATGTTTGTGAGGGAGGAGGAGCTGGCGGGGGTGGTGCAGGTGGCGCTGGTGCAGGCAACCCAGCAGGTGTAGTGTGGGCAACAGGGGCACGCTGAGCCTGAATGGTTGGAGGCTGCCATGTACTGCCTCCTGCTGGTGAGGTGCGGCCAGTTGTCGCAGCTTGAGGCTGAGACATGTGTGATGGTGATGCTGCTGCTCCAAATGGCTTTGCCTTGGCGTTGAACTTGTGATCAGACTTTGCAGAATGGATCGTTTCTGTCACCACAACTGTTTTGGAGCGGTCTTTCCTTTAAAGTGTACAGTAATGAATACATAATATAAATATAATATAATAAAATCAATTTATTGTAACAGGCACATTACACACTGTCTAGTGCCAATATACAAGAGCATGTATTAAATTATTGGTCAAGACTTATTTTTCATTTGACTTCTTGACTTTTGCACCAACTGTTAGGAAGTTAGGATGACTTGACTGCAGGATAACTAAGTTTCAGACCAATCAAAACAAAGTTATGCTACTGCTGTGTACATTGCTGCAATGGTTGCAAAAAAGTAGCTTTTCAGTTATGGCAACAAATTTTATATGCAACAGTTAATGCTGTTGTTACTTACTTTAGTACTAGCTTAGTTGCAATACGTGATGGACAAGATTCTGTCTACTAAAACAATGCCTTGTGCATGGTATCTTCACCGCTTAGTGCTTTATAATAACACGGAAAATCCTTTATGAGGATATCTCGATTCCAATTAAAACTTGCAATCTGCGCAACTTTTCATTTGTTGCATTTGACCATGAATAATGACAAAGTAAAAAGCTCCTTGAACTACTTCGATCAGCTGCAACTGCACACTGCTTTCTGTGCAAGGCAAACAAAAGATTATATCCCTTAAGGCGGAAAATTTACACGAACAACAAAGCATAACCTTTCCCAAAGGAAAATTAAAATGACTAGCTTACAATTGATGGCCAGGCATGTTGTTCTACTAAACAATATTATTTAGATGCATTTCCCTTCAATATGCACCTCTTCCTAAAAATAACACATTCTTTTGACAGGAAAATACCAAACATGGACTACAGACATGTTCTAGAATCACAGATGATCGAGATGTTCTGAGATAAAAATGTTCCGCTGACTAAATCCGTGTATGCGTTCGATTCATAATTATAAATGTTGAAAGAAGTATTATCACTGACCCATAGAATAAAAGCACACTTCAGAAAACTTCAACCTAATCGGATCCCTTTTGAAATTTACAGTTATAAGTAAGCTAGAAGTAAGAAAATGAACAATATGTGTTAATGCATCATTAGACAGCTTTCAATGGTTTTCAGAATGACTTGTTTAGCATTGAGTCACCTGGCATGAAACGAAATACTACCTTCGGACGACGAGGCATTTGTGTTCCTATAAACAGTTTAATTGTAAACATTATTTTACACCCATTAATCTTGTGTTTTTACTTTCCACCACAAGCGCTTGTAGCACTTTCTACTATCGTAGTTTCGAGCGTTATCAGATCAAGAACGAAACCGGTGAGAACAACAGTTTCACAACTTACATAAAGTTTTAAAAACTGCACATAGAAAAAGTTGTTTGGCACGAACAAAGCTGCCCATTTTGCAAACATCTGCCTGAATTCAAAGTCAACATCGAAGCTTAGCTAGTAGCTACGATCTCGAGTAAGCGTATTACGATCGAATTACATTTCAAAATGCAACCAAAAGTTTTCTCTCGGGGCGCGCGCGAGTCCTTCGCGAGCATAAAATTTCTGTTAAATAACACCATTCATCGACATAAAAACAGCGACAAAACCTGCTCTATTATGAGAGCTCTTTCCACACGTCAAAGATACTAGAAGTTAATAATTGTCCCCTGGTGTGAAAGATGTAACAACATGAACGTTAACACATGAACAAGCCAAGAATTATATTGATTGTTCATTTCCCCGCAGAATCGTAAGGAAACCGCCGGCCCGCCGATCCAAGATTTGTACAGTAAAACTATTTCGCTGACAGATGTAAACTGGTACTGTTTATTTTTGTGGCAAATCTATACTAAACGAAACTTACTTCTCCAGTTCGATGTCTAGATTCTGCCCTGCCCTTCTCACGGCATCCTGAGCGTCAAAATGAGACATGTTATCCGAAGATTCCCCATTTATTTCTAAGATATAATCCCCTGCACTTATTCCAGCAAAATCAGCTTTAGATCCTGGTGTAACCTGTAAGAGAAACGTGAATAACTGACCACTAGCTACACGTAGAACAAAGTATACCTCCAGCGATTTGGCAAAACCATACGGGGCATGGACATTTCGGTCGATGTCCTACCTTGGAAATGGAGAGCGGATTGCCGAAATCTTTACCACCTTGAATGCGAAAGCCCCACGGTCCACCTCCTCTAAGTGAAGCCGTGTACGTAGTACCGGCCATTTCTCAATATTCAGCAACAGGCGTGAATATTACGTCTACAATTTCTGCACACAGGCTGCTGCAAACATCTCAGAGATCGAGGCTAACACCGAGTAGCGGGTGGAGCGGCTTGCTGATTGGTCCAAAGACAATAGATTGACTGTAATGGAATTTCATTGGTTTCGGACACACCCACTTTGCATGAATGCAAAACATTAACCAAAAGAAAGGATTTGATTAGTCAGAAAATAATTTTATGTCACGCACGAGAATTCCAAATTTAAAGAATTCAGCAATGGCTGTTAAAGAAAGCCAATAAAGGAAATAATGCGGGGAAGGATTGCACACGTCACTCCGTCACACTGAGGATAAATTCGGGAAATGCTGTTAAGGGATTGGCCAGCTGAAAAGCTAAGTCATATCCCACAAAGCAGGAAAACACAAGAATTTCTTGCTATGTGGTGTAACTCGGTAGCAGTTTTGGTAATATTTTTGCTTATGAGGTATTAATGTGGTCATGTTATTTCCGGGACCTTTTGCCTAATCAATACCATCCCTTATCTGGGGTCATCCGCTATTTTTGGCAATCCAAGCGCTAAAATAAAATGAATGGTCTGTTACTGTAAATAGATGAATTGATAAATCTCACATAATATGATAACACGAAGAGGATTTGAAAGCATCGAAGAGACTTCACGGAGGCTTTTTCTGGCCATTAGAAGAAACAACAAAAACAACAGTACTAACACCTCCAGGAAAACTTAGTTTATAGCGGATGCTGGACTGAACCCCCTCTCGCAGGCACACAGGGCTGCCCTACGGTTCAACCTTTGAAGTGACAAACAAAGGTTTTCAAACAAGGCTGTTTACGTGCCCCCACGCTCTTCAGCATCATGGGTGGTTGTAAAAAAAAGGTAAAAGTGCTATACTAAGATATATTTTTTTGTTTGTCGACGAGTCGATCGGCAGGAGAACAGTATATGAAGCCTTGGACCACTTTCAAGCACTGCATGGTCAAATTTGCTGTGGAAGTACATTGTCTTAAAACGTACAACTAGATGACAAGTCAGATCAATCCCCGCATTGCTAAAGCAAGTACTGTTTATCAATGGGGTCAGTTTTCCCCAGGGGTGGTACTCCCCTGTAGTAGCTATATTGTATGTGCTGGCCAAATGGAGTATGCATATGGTTTCAAGCCGTTTTAGTGGGGTAATTCATAGGCGGGGCGGCTGGGGGGGGGAGGGAGGGGGGAGAGCTCTGGACCCCCTTCCATTTTGGGTGAAATTACTTTGAAGTCTTTCTGCACAAAAAATGAACAGCATTTGGTGTTGTTATAGAAGCTTATAGACGACAATCATGCAGTCACACAAGACACTATGAAGGAGATAAGTGACACTACCCACGATAAATACGGGCAAAGATCAAATGGGGTGGTGTCTAGTTTAGATAGGTTTCATTCTGTTTTAGGTTTAAAACATCTTTTATTGTTTGGCCGTCACCCTTCGCAATGACTTTGATGACTACACATGGTTTACCCCGAGGAACCAATTTTTGGACTCCATGTGATGCCGAGGTGCGAGATGTGACCCAGTCACAAAACCCTTGTCGAGAGCAGTGTATAAACTGCTGAGATTGTATTGCCCGCGCCCGCGACCTCGGCTGCATGGGAGCGAAAACCGGTATGGCAATATGGCTAGCGCACAATCGACCCACCGTCGCAAAGGCAGTAAAGAGGACTGCCACATAAAAATGACAGGGTGCTCAATTTACCTTTAATTAAGGGATCAAAATGTGCAGATTATTACCGCTTAGGGTACTGAATTCGAAAATGAGCACCGTTAGAATTATCGCGGTACCTTTTAGGGTATATGACAGAGTTGGTACCTCTTATCGTTTTTGAGCCACGCCCATCAAATGAGATTCTGGTACCTTTTAGGGTGTTGTTCGAAAATTTCCGACGAACACCCGTCATATTTATATGGGAATCCTCCCCCGGGTATAGGCCTCAAACGTGAGCCTGTAGGCTAGATAGTCAAAAGCTAACGAGCTTCCCGAGACGAATTTTCCGATCATCTGAAGCCTCTATAACTGAGTAATCTCACCAAACGCGAATCTGTTCGCATACTAGATAGTCTAAAGTGTAAAATCACCTTCAAATTAAACAGAGCCTCAAAATAATAGTTTATTAAGGTAGAAAAACACCAAAGAAGTGACAACAAACCAAACAGGAACCAGTCCGAATTTCCCGGAACGGCAAGCTTGAAAAAAATGGGCGTCGTTTTCAAGATATATGCAGCATTTGTGACGTTGCTCATTTACTGAATATACTTAAGGAACTTCCCGATGCGAACCATTTGATCATAAGAACCATCTCATCATAAGAACCGTCCGATCATACGAACCTCTTGATAACAGTAACTCATGACGAATGACATATTCTGCTAACTTTACAATACCACAAACCTACCTATAGGGACTGCAGAAGTATTTGACGTTCGGATATTTGTAGATTCGATAACATGAATCACCCAATACTGAGTTGCTGAAAGCCAGGTCGCAGCCGACTTGGTTTTCGCATTTGCTGCGCGTACTCCCGACAATTTAGGATAGGTGTGTGCCGCCAAGGTCCTCAAATCCTGACCCTATTTAAGGGTAGAAAATCGAGATTTGATACCCTTTCAAGGCCCAGTTTTTACAGACCATATCTTTTCCGTTTTGCGCGTTGGGGTGGATACTGCAATTTAGTGACCCTATCTAAGGAATATCAAAGGATCACAATACCAAAAATACCAAAAAGGATACCCTATTTAAGGACTAAGCACCTCAAAAACCCTACCTACCTAAATAAAAGCTATCGGGCGGCACATACCTATATAGCGTATATAAGGGAGTACCCCCCGGGTGGGGGGGGGGGGGGCTGCGCACAATAGAGAGAGAATTCCCGGCATGACAGTTTTTGTTTTCCATGAATAGATGCCTGCACTTGTGACCGAAATGCCTCCCATAGGACGCTTCCACGTCCTTGATCTTGATCTTTCAGAAACGTGCTAAGAAATGTACTGAGTCTAGTTTTCACATAGGCAATAAAATGATTGAAATCGTCCAAAACTACACTTATCTAGGGTTTGTAATCTCTTCAACGGGTAACTTTTCAATGGCACTTGACCAGTTAAAAGAGAAGGCCCTTCACGCTCTTTTCAGTCTAAGAAAACATACAAATTTCAGTAAATTGTCCCCATTCCTAGCCAACCTCGTTCCCAGGGCTTTTCCCTTCGAGAAGGGAAAAGCCCTGGGAACGAGGTTGATTCCTAGCCTGGCAAGTAAAATCTTTGACACGATGATCTCCCCAATTTTGACATATAACAGCGAAGTCTGGGGTGTGTACGCAAAACCGGATTTTAAGTCTTGGGACAGTTCGCAGATTGAAAAAATCCATTTACAATTCTGCAAGCGTTATCTAGAAGTAAGCAATAAGACATCAAATGTGGCATGTAGAGCTGAACTTGGAAGGTTTCCTCTCATTATAGCCATTAATCAGAAAATAATTAATTATACCTAAAACCTTCAAAGTAAGGACAATAACTCTATTGTTAAACAGATCTTTTTAATGCCAGCAGATCTTTACTCTTCTGGTAAAAATAGTTTCTACTCTAATCTAATAAGGATATCCGAATTCTATAATTTGCCTGATTTTGACCCTATTTTCTTAACTGACACTAAAATCAAACATTATGTAAACTTAATGCAACAAAAATATATCCTATATTGGCGACATACCATTCAACACTCTAAGAAACTCGAATTCTATAATATCTTTAAGAACGAATATATGCCTTCTCATTACTTAGACCTTACAAGGAAATCAAATGACAGAAAACAATTAGTAAAATTTCGTATAAGTAATCATAAATTAATGATTGAAATTGGTAGAAATGAACAAATCACAAGAGATGATAGATTGTGCCCTGCTTGTGGAGGTAATGAAATTGAAGATGAAATTCACTTCCTTTTTCATTGTCCTAAATACTCAATTCTTAGGGACGGATTTTTAGGAAAATAGGGTATCACCTACCAAATATAAAACAGTTATCTCCTTCAGAAGTAACCAATGAATTAATGAACTCTCGTAATTATTTTGTAAATATTCAATTATTGAAATTCATTCTTTCATGCTTAGATTTCCGCAATAATCAAATTATCAATCCAGACTGATGTATCTTAATTGTATTTTCCCTTTCTTTGTTATACTATTGTATTTTTTTTTGTTATGTTGTAATGCTTTGCAATACTGTAAGGATTTATAGTCATGCAAATAAAGCTAATTGTTGTTGTCGTTGTAGACTGCTAGCAGTCCCCCTCTGGATAGTCGAGCGGGCGAGCAAATAAGCGATCGGCGATCCAGCGAAAGTAATGCAAACCGAGTGCGCTAGTTTCCCTCAGCTCGGCTCGTTCGTTCGCTCCAGTCTCGCCGAGCATCTTTTCGTTATCAACTTGCCCGCTGGGCTCGATTTTCAGCCGTTTGAGGGAGTCCGGTTTTCAGATCCTCCTCCACGGCGCACAAAACGGCTGGAAATCGAACCTATTCGCCCGCTCGATTGACTGAAAAGGGGCAGCTAGCAGTATATTGATCTTGCCTCCGACTTCGCAGGCGATATAGGTTGTGCATACTCACAAATTCTAACGGACAATAGGTTAAACAAAATAATTCGAAAAATCAGATCTAATTCACTACGTTCAAACGAACATTAATAATTTTCGCCTTAAACACCCTGTTTAAGGCGAATAGCCATTTCATGAAAAAAAATTCCTTACTTTTTGCTAGTACAATTACATCCAAAGTACAGCTATGTTTGTTGTCTTCACCGACCGTCCACTCCTCGTTCTTCCTGATGTAAAAAGAAAGCTGAGTTCTTTGTTTTGCTGATGTTGTGTAAAATTACCTAACCTTGTAGAGTGACCTGGGTGGGGTCCAGAATGACGATCAGTCACGGTCATACATTCGTCACGCAATTTACCACCGGCGTAGTTAATGGCTTACTGGATAATTTTTTGGGAGAAAGAAAGAATCACGGTTTACAGTAGCATTTCACAAGAAAAAAACAACAGTCATTTTGCAGTGCTCATGAAAAAAAGTCGATTCACGGTTTACGGGTATGTAACCAAATCACGTTTCACGAGAAAAAAATAGCCATTTCACAATTCACGGTGAAAAAAGGGCCTTTCACGGATCACGAAAAAACCCTTTACCACCCTCATAGTAGACCATTTTACCACCCTCATAGTAGACCATTTTACCACCCTCATAGTAGACCATTTTACCACCCTCATGGTAGACCATTTTACCACCCTCATGGTAGACCATTTTACCACCCTCATACTAGACCATTTTACCACCCTCATAGTAGACCATTTTACCACCCTCATACTAGACCATTTTAGCTGGATTTTGTAACCGGCCTATTCTAGACTGAACACCGAAAAACCCTACCATATCCTACCCTACCCTATCCTACCCTACCCTACCCTACCCTACCCTACCCTACCCTACCCTACCCTACCCTACCCTATCCTACCCTACCCTACCCTACCCTAGACCTATTCCAGACTCGCTATTTTCCAGAAACTCGTTCACTATCACAGTCTAAGATGCCAGGGGTCATTAAAAAAGCCGTACTGCCCCCCGAACCGATTTTTAAACGCCACTGATTTGCCAATAAACCTCGTCTAAACTAAATTCTTCACTCAACTGATCAGTTTCGATGAAAATCATACCCTATTCTAGACCAAAAATCTCTGATTACTATACCCTATCCCAGACTAAACTGCCTGAAAACCATACCCTTCACACCATATATGGGAGTACCCCCTAGGCGCGGCGAAGAAAGTTGTGCTGTACCGTTATTTGACTTCTCTGAATCGGACATCATGGGAATGTAAAGGCCCGTTTAAACGGTTTCAACATTTGATCAACATTCGTTCAACAAAAGTTGAACGGATGTTGGGCAAATGTTGGAGGCAAAAACAAAGTTGTGCGGAGGCCGTTCAAACGGTTCCAACATTGCGCCAACAAAAGAACCAACACTTCAGCGAAATTTGATTGCTAGGAACTAAGAACTAGAAACCAGACTCTCTCTCGTCCATCTTCAAGTTTCTTTACGGCCTGCTGCCGCCGAGTTTTGTCGTGGTAGTCGCGATTAAAAACATACCATAAACAGGGACGCTTTTCAAATTCATCGATTAGGTCATTTATTTCTTCGGTGCTCCATTTTCTGGAAACTTTAGAAGCTCTACCACCTTCCTCACCTTCTAATTTTCGTTTCGTGCTTGGGAGCTTTGGATTTGATTCCATTTGGCTTCCATCTTCACTATCTTCCATCTTCGGGAGAATCTTCACAGTTTTCGTGAACGATAGACGCCATATTGACTTTTGCGGCTTGATGTGAGCATGCGTGTGTTCTACAATTGTTGAACAGAGCGGTGTTCAAACAGCTTCAACACCATTCAACATTTTCGAGAACAAAGGAAAAGTTGAATCGATGTTGAATGAAAGTTTAAACCGATTTAAACTTGATTTAACACGCTTTCAACAAGCTTTCGACATTTTTTACGCTTTCAACAATGTTGGACGACCTGTTCAAACGCACCGAACATTTGGTTCAACAAAGTGTTGAATGCATGTTGAAGGAAATGTTGAAACCGTTTAAACGGGGCTTGTTAACTCGATTAATTGGCACTGGAACTATGGAACTAGCATTGGAACATTGAGCAATTGAACTAAAACTCACTGGAAACGCTCTAAATCGCCCCAAAAACCACACAGGAGACAAGGAAACACACAAGCGAAGTAAGGTAGGCAATTTTTATTGAAATCTTGTTCGTATTTTTTTGCTCCTAGAATGGATCGTTTTTCTCAAACAAATTCTTATATAATTTCGCTCGTAACGGTTACTGTGACCCATGTAGCTTGTGCTACCTGTGGTGACAGGCGGTCAAAACTCGGGTATTTGACTCGCTTTACCCTATGGCGCAGTTTCCCTATCAAAAAAGATATTTGGTGTGCAGTGGCAATTATTGCGTTTTAGCTTCAATTTTTTCTCAATAAAATGAGATTATTGGATCTCTTTATGTGGTAATTATTCAAATGTTGCACACCCAATGTCGAATTGCACACCTAATGTTACCTTGCACACCCAATATCATGTTGTACACCTAATGTCGAGTTGCACACCTAATGACGACTTGCACACCTAATGACGACTCAACTCCTGAGCGTGAAGTTAAATACCGAACCGCTGACCATCGAAACGAACGTTTTATACTAACCTGGAGCAGATGGAAAACATGGCGGCGTCGGGAACGAGAATGAAAATCGGTTTGATGGAGCTCTCCGGCAACACGTTTGTTTGTTTATCTGAAAAAGATGACAGTTATGTGCCACAGCAAGACAATAAAAGAGTGCTAAGGAGGCGGGCCTTGGTGAGAAAAAGATCGTTTTCAGCAACAAGAATGGTTCATTTGAGTACGAGAGAAGTACACTGGAAAATGGGTGTCAGTAAAACGCGGGGTCGGGGTGTGATTAGGTCTCGGATTAAGTATGGGATTAAATATAATCCTATACCTAATCCTAACCCTTAATCCCATACTTAATCCTAGACCTAATCCCACCCCGACCCCAGCCTCCGATCCCGCGTTTTACTGACACCCCTGGAAAATCACTTCCCCAAGCTAAAAGATGTGCAAGGTGCTTTTGAAATACTACGTGCATGCGCAGCTGGTGCAAGAAGAAGCTTAGAAGTAATAATATAAATAATAATAATAGATGTCTTTATTTCTCATAAGATAAAAACTACATATCTTATGTTACATATTTTTTACACCAAGCGAAGAAAAAATCGTATCTTATTACATATTGAGTTTATATCTATAGATAAATCTATTAATGAAAGTATTCTTAAAACGTTCTGTATTAATAAGTGTGCGAGCGCTTTTCTTATTGCGTAAGTTATAATTGATTACCGGTGGGTACTAAGTTGGGAAATTTTCTTAAAAGTTTTCCGGTCTTGTTTTTCCATTAAAGCTCTAATATTTAACCTAACTGAAATGTACTGCCTTTTACGGCATCTGTATAGAAAGCTTGCACTGTAGTTAATTCTGGCTCTGAGGCTCCATATACCACTATAAATGCTAGGTGACATTACGCTGTAATGTAAACATGCCGAGGGTCTTTATGTCCAAAAAAAACAAGTCTAGACCCATGTAATAGCGTGACATCGAGTGCGTAATTTTATTGCAATTCTCAATTCAGTTATTAGCATGTTTCGGAAATTTCCCCGGAAGGCAATCGAACGTTGTGTTCGATGCAAATGAATTTTTTGCTAAAGTTGTGCCATGCATATGGAAAAACAATACCCGTGAATAATGAGGACACTCACTTGTAAACACAAAATCTGCGGGAAAAATTTGGTACATCGGAGGCCCTATTTTATTGCCTTACATGCTTTCAATGTCCTTGAACTTGCAGGCCATATAAATTGATGATAAATCTCGAGATTGTCAATTTTTTTAAAAAAAATTATCAAGTAGTTTCCAAATTATCACCACATTTGTAGGCGTAGACCAAATTACATACAAAAATGGCAACAAGAGCACTGAGCTGAACGCACACCAATCAAATCTTTCTTTCTCGCAATCGACCAAAGCAATCCCCCCTTACTTTTTCACACACGATCTCAGATGGAATCAAACTACTACGACATGAAACTGCATTCCCAAGGCGCTTCGTTTTCTTTAGATATTAGCCAATTATGTCGATAGTATGTTTTTCACTGTATTTATAATCTCAAAACTTCATCCCCAAAAATTTCTAAAACGCTCTCATAGAAATGTGTTCAATCTTTGCCATAATCGAGGCGGCTATGGGAAGTACAAGCTCCCTTAAGCGATTACCGAAAAAACCTCCTAGTGCCAAGAAATACGACGGCAAGTAAAAAACGTCATGGCGTCATAACGTTGCTATGGCAACTCCAACATTTTAACAAATTTTCATCTTCATCTAATACAGCTGTGGTGACCGTTTTTCCATAGCATTGTTAATGGCGTCGTAGTTAATGCTCAAACTTGGGGGGTCTCGCCCCCAAAAAATCCAGTCGAGCCAACTTAAGTGAGGCCAGTCCGGCGGAGCTTAGACGTAACTCCCATCACACAGGTAACTCCTTAAATTTAAACAGTGGGGTTTTAATTCGTAGACAGGTGTTACGAAAACTAAGACCCTCGAAAACTAAGACCTAAGACGACCCATCTAGGTTTTCGTGATCACGAAAACTAAGACCCCTAAAATCCATTCCGTCAAGTTATGAAGTCGAATTATGACCTTTCCAAGTCTAATCCACCAAATTATCTTCTTCCGATCCGTTTCTTCAAATTTTTAGTTATATTTAAGGGTAAATTTTGGGGTCTTAGGTTTCGAGGGTCTTAGTTTTCGTAACACCCGTCCACGAATTCAGTTGGACTGTGTGATGAGAGTTATGTCTAAGCTCCGCTGGACTGGCCTCGCCTACGCGATCGCCTGCTCCAGGGTTTCTTTCAGGAAGGGTACCGTATATCCTAAAGGAGGCTAAGCTTCTTCTGGCACCAGCTGCACGTAGTATTTTAAAAGCACCTTGCAAATCTTTTAGCTTGAGAAAGTGATTTTCCAGTGTACTTCTCACGTACTCAAATGAACCATTCTTGTTGTTGAAAACGATCTTTTTCTCACCAAGGCCCGCCTCCTTAGCACTCTTTTATTGTCTTGCTGTGGCACATAACTGTCATCTTTTTCAGATAAACAACCAAACGTGTTGAGAGCTCGATCAAACCGATTTTCATTCTCGTTCCAGACGCCGCAATGTTTTCCATCTGCTCCAGGTTAGTACTCCATGTAAGGCCCCATAAAACGTTCGTTTCGATGGTCAGCGGTTCGGTATTTAACTTCACGCTCAGGAGTTGAGTCGTCATTAGGTGTGCAAGTCGTCATTAGGTGTGCAACTCGACATTAGGTGTGCAAGATAACATTGGGTGTGCAAGTCGTCATTAGGTGTGCAAGTCGACATTTGGTGTGCAAGATAACATTAGGTGTGCAAGATAACATTAGGTGTGCAAGATAACATTGGGTGTGCAAGATAACATTGGGTGTGCAAGTCGACATTAGGTGTGCAACATGATATTGGGTGTGCAAGGTAACATTAGGTGTGCAATTCGACATTGGGTGTGCAACATTTGAATAATTACCACATAAAGAGATCCAATAATCTCATTTTATTGAGAAAAAATTGAAGCTAAAACGCAATAATTGCCACTGCACACCAAATATCTTTTTTGATAGGGAAACTGCGCCATACCTTTTCGTGCCCGGAGCGAGAGTAGGGAATTTGACGCGAAAGACTTTCCGGGAGTGGGAAATTTGAATTTGCCTGGATGGGGTGGGGAATTTCCGTTTCCGTTGTTGAACTGATGGTTGAGTTTAGAGAAAAGATTCTACTTTCGTAGTGAATGACTCGACCCGGGGACTCGACAAAAACGGCTTTCTAAAGCTCGTTACATAAGAACTAGAGAGTATTAAATTGATAAATATATATAGCTATATATATATAGCTTGAAATAGCTTGAAATAGTGAAATCAATAGCCAGTCAACGTGTTCAATGAGTGAAGGTCGCTGATCTTGCCTGTTTTTTAAAATAGTTGCTGTCCACGGAGGGTGATGAACAGCCATCCATAGCGAATGAACGGCAAACACTGCGGTAAAATGAACAAAAACCTCGCTCAAAAATGCTACCTTACAGTCAGTTGTTAAACGCGTTTAATGCATTGAATAGATTTCCCGGCACATCGTGGTTAGATGCTTTCTTTTGCAGGTGATCTTTTTGCCCTACACCCCAAAACGTGCAGAAAATTTCCTAAGCTCCCCCTCCCCCTCCTTGTTTTATACTCGAAAGGGTAGATGTTGTTATAGGAAGTTCTACTTTTAAAGTGCTTTTAAGTTTTTGTACTAGGAGATACGAGTGTAACAATTATTATTAGTAACATTTATTAGTAACAATTATTAGTAACAATTATTATTAGTAACAATTTATTCCGCTATTGTATATTAGTATTTTCTTAACTTAGTTTAGCATTTATTATAGGTGTTTTGTAATTTTTAAGTCTTAACTTTTTCTACTAGGTTTAATGTGCACGGCTCTTTAGAAGACCACTTTTTAGTGATAAGGACTCCGTGAATAAATAAAGTTATTATTATTATTATTATTATTATTATTATTATTATTATTATTAAAGACTTGTGGTCAGAGTGCATCTTGTCTGTTCAGACCGTTCGGCAACAAAACAGTCAACATCATTTTCTTTTCTTATATTATCTTTTCTTTTCTTATGCATAGTGAAGTCAACGTGTCAAATCCATTTAATTAGGCATTGGAAACTTGTAATAAAAATCTAATAATAGCGCAATTACAATCGATCGAAGCTCTTTATACAGACACTGAAGGGGCAGAGCCAAGTGTCCGCATTATAGAACTGTCCGTATTATAGAGGAAGATGAATATTGGTCTGTTTGGCGGGGTCAAGACAGAGAGGTGTCCATATGGAAGAGTCCGTTAGAACATGTTCGACCGTACAAAATAATAAAATAACACAGTTTTCAGTGGAAGCCTTTCCCACAACTTTATTAGTAATTGCAACCGGATCGTTTTCTTTAAAAAAATAATAGACTACAATATTTTCCTGTTGTTTGGTCTGAAATGAGCCTCGTCTTTGACAAAAGCAATAGCGCTAAATATGTTCAATTAACTGACAATAATTAATACATCTCGAAATAACTTCAAATTAGACTGTTGTTCTACACTAAAACGTGTAGCTTTGTTTGAGCGGCATTGTTGAATGACTATAAAAGTAAACGTTTTTCTACATGTTGAGCTACAATAATGCAAAGTGTCTTAACCAATCAGCGCGAAGTGGTTGCTTTCAGCCAATCAGGTACGAAAGAGACTGTTTATACGCTTGGCACTTTTCAATTCTATTTTCTATTAATTTAGTTCATAGTTAATAGAACAAACTATGCTAAGTTCTGATTGGTTTTATTGCATTTTTGCCGCCAATGTCGCTGGCTCTGTCTGGTTTGCGCTTTGCCATTCAACACCCGTTCTAAATACAGCTTTTTAAAGCTTTACTTGATATACCTAAAACCCACAGCAAAAAGACTTATCTGCCTGCCAGCTATGTACAGTTTTGATAGAATTTTAATAATCTTAAAAGTCATACAGTTTACCGCTGCAAGAAACCTAATCCAGGTAATCTTGCTTGTCCCAATTTCTTACAATCACAAAAATATGCGGCAGAAAACACTTCCTATTACATACTTCGTTTGAAAAAAAATTTATAACTCGTAGTATAACTCCTGTAGCTTCATTTATTTGTCGTATGTAAAAACATTAAATTTCCAAGTCCACTTAAAATTAACTTGATTAAAAATGTAGATTGTATCTGTTTGGGGTGGATAGCTAAAAATGCAGTCTTTCGATGTAAATGAAATGAAGATACAATTCAGAAATATCACAAATCTCTCTCTTGACCTTCAAATTTTGAAGTCTTAATGCAGATATAAAATAAGTTTGACTTTAAGAGATCGAAAATACAAAGAAAATAAATTCAGTTGTCTTGTTACACTAAAAATGTCTCCCAAAACTGAACTTTTGTACAAAACTAATTACATTTGTATTGTGTTCTATACTATTTTCTTGATGAAGTAGTGCGCATGCCTCTGTGATAATTATACAGAATATTTCATGGCCGAGATAAATACGACAACTGAGTTCTATAACATGATAATAAGAGTCCCACGAAGTACTTTACATTAATTTAGATAACATACAGGCATAAAAATAAATTATTGACTGCAAATTGTTATCTTTATGAGAATGAATCGAAGTTTTTAACAATATTTTCTAAGGTAACGAGAAAATTAAGATAAAAAACTGAATAGACATCATTAGACGATGACGAAACTGTTTGAAGCAAAAAAAATCGAGAAAAAATTCATAGCTACTTGGCAGCTAATAATCAAACATATACTCTTCATAGAAGGGTTCATTTTCTGGCATAACGTGAGATATCAACCGTTTTGAAAATCATGTAAACAAAGCTATTCAAAATAATTTCTTTTTATCAATGACCTCAGTTTAAATGTACTGACCCTTACTGCAATTCAAAGGGGTATGTTTCTTAACTCTGTTGAGCCCTGCGACAATAGTACCCAAGTCCCTTACATTTCTCACACAGATCTTGCGGATGTTCCTTGGTCTGATCCGATACGTCGAGCCCGTCAGGTTTGTCCAACGGTCTCTGCTTGTGTGGATACACATTGATGTAACATTTAATGCACTGTTGGCCTGTGTTCGCCCAGCTATTTCCGCTCATCCACTTGCGTTTACACAAAGGGCATTTGAACTCTCCAAAACATCTTTTCTTCCCTTGATAAGGAGTGAGGCCTTCGCCTTTCGGTCTGGCCTAAAAAAAGAATAAACAATAAGAACAACATTATGCGCTAATATAGCCCTCACCCCACCCTACTGGGGAGTCGAACAATTACCCTTTAAGTCAACTGCAAAGTCCAGGGAATAGAGTAGTGAATTTGAATTCATTAATTGACAAATAAGTGTACTTTTATGGCCTACATTGTGAGAGGAGGTACAGAGAGGACAGAATTCATTGTCCAGCCTCTCCTAGTGCATGGCCGCCATCTTGGATTTCAACATGAATTACAGGGCCTCGAGACGAGGTCGCTGCCAGCCCACTGCAGTCAAGAAGGGTTTCACGTGAATCGCTAGGCTTGGTTAACGAGGTTATTCAATACGCTTCTGCTGCATTCAAGGTAGAGAGTTGTTTTCGAAAACATTTCATATCGATTAGACTGCCATCACATTCAAATGAAATTTTGACCGAATAACCTCACAATCTTTTATCTTGTTATCCATAATGCTGAACCACATATGATGCATTGTGTCTATTTACTCTTTGGATATGTGATATTAATGTAAATATTGAAAGACAAAAAAAAAATAATAATAATGTCAATCCAATAATGTCAATTGAAAGATTGGCAGTCTTTCAATGAAATTCGTTAATAAATAAACTTGTCTGGGTCCTTGGAACCGTGATAAAATAGTTAGACTAATTCTTTTGAAATATTACCCACGATGTGTGTAATGTCAGTTACTTTGGAATACAAACTTACAAAAGGAAAGAGCTTATGTTTCTGATCATACTAAAGCCTTTGAATGAGTTATGACGTCCCGGCTTTTTAGACCACTACAAAGGCTTAACTCAAGATATTTAATTTTGATAGGAGAAACGATCACACCAGTAGAAAGAAAAAAAACAATGAGAAAAATCTTAAATTTCTCAGTATTATTTTATTGTTACGGGAGGTGCCTTGGGGCAATTATGTTTTTAACCTGTATGATGCAAGTGTCCAAGCCAATATGAAGAATTGTAAAACCAAAATAAAAAGATTTATGAGTTACTTACTAATTTAGTTTACTTACTTATTTAGTTTTTTACTTACAATGAAATAAAAAAACGGGCTTGAAAGAGACTCGACCCCCCGAGGCATGGGGCCGAATCACGTTCAAGCCTGGATTTTTTTCTGGTTTTCCTCACAGGGCTTTGTACGATCGTGTTTGTTTACGTCTTTCACGGGCATGTTTACAAAAAGAAACAAACTGCACGATTTACGCTGTCATCATTAGTGATACACATGTTAGAGAGTACTGTTTTCTTTTTAAAGACCTTGTGACTTGCTTGTTTGTTCGCCAAGAAGATACATACAAAGCTGTTAAATATTGTCTTGGCAATTTTTATTTGCTAGTTAGCTTTGCAAGAAGTTTCATAGGATCCACATAAATTTATTGTTAGAAGGATGAAGATTGAGGTTTGAGGTACTTTGTCCTTTTCACGAAATTTGTGGTCAAAGAATACGATAAATTAACAAATAAAATACAAACTTAAATATTATTAATGGTTTATTAATTAATCCAAAGTTGCAGAAAAATTGAGGATACGAATACCGAAACACCAGAGATAATATTTGAAAACCTCACACTTTGTTAAAATCTATGTTAAAAGATGTTATGGTCATTAGGAAAGCCACACATAGCAGTTGTTTTGAATTTCAAGCTGGGTCCTGTTGGAGTTTAGCCAGACAATAAATTTATACCGGAAAAGGAAAAATTCCATCTCTTCTTTCACAACTCTCACTGATCTATTTCATCAGCTCAACAGGATTAATTTCTAAAAAATTGAAATACAATATATAAGTCTTTCTTAAATTTCCATTTGGAAAGAGAACAAAATTAAATGAAAGATGACTCAGTCCAGCACATATGACTGAATAGCGGTCAACTGAACTTTGATTACTAACCGTTAAATGGTCATATAAACAAAACATTTCAAACAAAGTTTAACAAAGTTTAATTAAGTTGTTTAAACAATGTCTTTTGTGTGTAAAGAAAGAACAATTCGATGACATTAAATTATCGTAGGTTTAAAGTAGAAATTAAATTAAATATCGATTAATCGGTTCTTTCACTTTTATTTTACGTGATCTGAGACAAAGGTGTACACAAGGAAAAAGAGACGGTGTGACCGCCACCCAGGTAGAAAAGGGAAGAAAAACACTGATTCGATTGAATACTTAAACTGAGATTGCCACATGCAGGGGGACATTAACTAGCCCCTGCAAAACAATCCATATATCTATAAACAATGACACCGTAATTACAAAACCGTAACTTTTATAAGAGGGAAAATGGAACATTTTGTGGCCCGTGTTACCAGCTTAGAAAAGCCGAGTAACTAAATGTTATTTTCATTGGCCTGCTCGCATTGAAAAAGGAAATATTATCATAGTGGATTACTAAAATTTAAATGAAACGTGTTCTAAAGATGGTTTTAGCAAAAGATGGTTACCATTAACATCGCAATTTTAATAATACAATGTGATACATGGTAGGCCGTGTAGTAGCACCAGCTGATAACTGAAAACATCACAACGAACAAGGAATAATGCCATGCATCCGATGAAATCAAACGACTCACAGTTTAGACTGTTAGAAAGCAGTGATCAACTTTTAACTACTCATTATCTTTTAAACCAAAACTGATCAATAACGATGTCACGAGAATAAAGGCTTGATCTCGAGGGAAAGGCATTCATTTCAAACGAAAAAATAGACACTTGAAAGTCATTTCAGTTGTCCAGTAGCGTCAGGGGAGGGGGGGTTTGGGGGGGACGGACCTTAGAATCACTTGTTTGACTTTGTTTGGATTTCTGCTCGAGCAAGTGGGCATAGCTTAATGCAAGCGCGAGCAAGTAGCGTGGCCTTCAACACAGACGTGAGTCGTTTCAAATTTCGAACCTGCTGCGTTAAGCCAGGTCCCCGCCAAAGCTTGTACGCAAGTCGACCAGTGGACAGTAGCTTTTCGATGTTTTTAATAGTCACTTAAGGCACTGACGGCGCAAACTGGTGTCAATATTGTCACCATTCAGTCATGAATAATTTACTAGTGTTGTTTTGAAATAACTTTTTTGCAGCACTTTTGTCAGCTCTTATGTATCCCGAGTTTGTTTGCATGCAGACCACCCAACACATGTTTGAACACAATCCCAAACACTAACTTGAGTTATACCAAGTTGTCAGTTGTGACAATTTCTTGGAATGCACTGAAACTATTTAAGTAGTGGTACAAGAGAGAATAAAATCTATAAGGAGAAGCTTTAAGAGGGATTTGGCGACTCAGACTTAATCCGGAAACGGAAAGGCGAGCAAATCGAAGCTGGTCATAGAATATATTATCGGTTTTTAGAGCAAAAAGTCTGGCATTTCAGCGCTGAACAAATCTTTCAAAAAGGTTTCGCAAACTTAAATAAAACCAGAAAAGACATTTAAAATTTGACCCACCTGTGGACAATCCTTGATATAATGCCCCTTACAGAAGCACAGGTGGCATAAGTACCCCTCTGGGGGACGTTTGGGTCGTTTCCTCTGCCTTTGAAGAAGCAAAGTGTTCTGTAATTGCACAGCAAGGCTTGACAATTCGTCTTCATCGTCCAAAGACCACGATTGCTGATCATCTATGTACAGTGATGGGTCCAAGTCTTCGAGATGTTGGTACAAATCCGTGGAAAAAATCTCCAGGTCAAAATCGGCGTCGACCTTGGCTGATTTGTAGAAATTCTAGGATGACATAAGATGATTTGGGTTTATATAATAGATGCTATGATAAGCAAAGAATAAAATTAGTACCACTCAGTAGCTTTCTTTTGAATGGTTACAAGTAAGGGTTTAGTCCACAAACTCAAAAGTTAAAAAAAAAAACATTATATAACTTTTGCTTGACTTTCCTGTGCCTCTAAGGGAAATCGAGAATGGGAATCCGGAATAAGTTAAGGAGGTCCGTATTGCAGCTTGTATATAAAACCTTTACAAATCTTAGAAAGGCGGGATTTATAAATAAATACGGAAGGGTGTCTTCACATGGCGCCAGTTTCTTCGACTTAAAATTACTTAAAATTGAAAATATTAAGGAAATATTAGTTTATTAAGAAAAATAAAGCTCTTTTAAAATCTGCCAGGTAACTTTATACATTAAATAAACAATAAGAAGTGCTATTTTTATCCACGAATTGGCTTTATCACATTCGTTGTTGTTGTGTCGCTACCCTGACGCGATAAGGGGGCATATGGAAAGCTAAAGTTTGCGTGGTTTTGGCTACAAGCCTATGCAAAAATTTAGATTATACAATAGTATTCCTGTGACGCAGACAAGGTCACGTGAACCGTATTGACAGTTGGACAAAAACTTATACAAGTGACACACGGAATTCAAAACATTTATTCTAAGAGGAAAACCGAGCCAAAATCGTCTAGAAAATCCAAATTAAGACACTCGCTTTGTAAATGTGTAAATGAAACCTTGCATTGAGTTAAGTAAAGGGAGATGATTAACAAAATTGATTGAGGCGTAAAGTTTCTTTTCACCGAGCGTCTAGAGAGAAGAGTGACACTTTCAAAATAGTAAAACCTGACAAGATCTTTATTATGCTTTCTTGATGTGAGTTTTAATACAAAAACAAGCTTGCACCACTGGCGATGGTTTGACGGGGTCAACATGATTCAATATCGTTCAACATTTCATCCAAAGTCAATCACATGAGCTCCAAGGGTTTTACATAACAAAATTATTGAAATAATTGAACGGCATGAAAAAAAATGCTAACAGGAAAAGTTCCACACAGAAGTCTTTTCATGGTCTTATCAGGGGAAACAACTAGTTGTTCATTAATTAATGCTTCAGCAACATCTGGCTAGTTTTTTATGCCGACAGAAATATGGTGTCATATACAGAAGGTCATATCACATAAAATCTAAAGAGTGCTCAAGACGTTAGAACACTCAGTGTAAAGATGTCAGACACGAATGATTTGCTTTCATCTTTAAACCATTGTTTTTACGCCGACGCATTCATGAGTTTGTCTCTTGATGCTATTATAAGACGGCGATCGCATTTGTAGACGAACCTCGGCGAATAGAGCGCTTACAGATTCAAAATATGTTAAGACTTACCTTCTCATTTTCCGCAGTAGTGAGGAAATAGTTCTGGTAGTTGCTTGTTGGATGGGAAAACAATGAAGAAGACAACAAAGTCGACATTCCGGAGAATTCTTGTTTGGAACGAGGGAAGACCATTTACGCAATAACGTTTGTGATGGATTGCAGTTCAAGTCTACGAAATAATTTTCCCAAGACTTTTATAGTGATCAACTGTTCCCCTGAGGCGGGCATTTCCGGTTTTTATTCAGCCAATGAATTGAAGTGTTGTCTGATTGAAATGTCATCGGCACGCGTTTCGCTTTCAGACTGTGTATGGCAGGGTTATGTCGACTCAGCTGGGTTTTCCAACGCACAGGCTCAACTAACTTTACCAACCGCAGAACCATAACAAAACACTCCGATAAAAACCCGAACGGAAATCCCGTTAACTTTGTTTTTAAAAGGTTCGCTGTTTACGCAGCCTAAACTCTTTTACGTTTGTATATATGTTTATGCATCCATTCTAATTTTTGCTGACCATGTTATACAGGGGACAGTACAAAGACGAGCCGTTAATTTAATTAAAATCTGATAAAAAAAACTTAAGGTCTGACCGTGCCCTTGTATTGGTCAGCTATTCAATGATATCGCGCATGAAATCCTTATTTCTAGTCTGTTTTATTCGTTTTTCCTCGAACATATCAAATTATTTGATATCTACATATTAGAATACTCGACGTTTACAGCGTTGGTGTGTTTGTTAACGCGGATATCTACATCGTGCAAATAATTCGATTTTTTTTAACAGCAGGGGAGCCAATCGTTCATCCCCTAGGATTTTACTCGTTTCACGGTTTTTGCTGATCGTTGTATTAACAGCGTTGGATAAGATGTAATAAAGGAAATCCCCGTGTAAAGCGCCCCTAGTAAAGACTTTCTTAGCTTAAATAGGGGAAATTCTGTTTATGTCCTTAGCAGTCCTGCTGTTAGAAAAATCGATTGCATGTTATGTGATAGTAAATCAATTATCGGTTATTACTTCTCGAATTCACTGAGGCAGGCAGTCTTAAAAAGTTTTGTTTGATCTTATTAGATTCGTCTGGCTAAACGTTTTCAGTTTCTCGACAAGTAGTATTGAACAGACCAAAACTAAAATACGTTCCTTTATTCACCTCATGTATGTTTTAAATTATTGTAATATTGTTGTTCTCGTGTTTTAACAAGTTCTCTGTTATCACCACGTCGATGCATACAGAAACAAGACTTTTAAAGTTGTTTTTATCAAAAGTCAGAAGAACTCAGACTTGGCAAGGCAGCTCAAACTGTCAAAACTTTGTATTTTTCTTCTACATTTTTGCTGGTTTGGTTTGTTGGCGAGCCTGATGTTTTTCATAGCCAAACAAACCTCAAACCATCGATTGCACACAGGTTTCGCGGAAATTCGCTTTGCATGGGTCTATTGATCTTTTGAAAATACCCCAGTATTTTTACTCATAACTGCGGCTTTCCCTAGCTAAACAAATCTGTTCCGTGATTAGCGAGAAAGACGCGCCAACAAATCACCTACTGGAGTTGACGAGATGTAACTGCAGAACAGAAAAACATTCTATTAGGGTCTTCGTCTTTGAAGCCGATAGTACAAGACAGAAAACAAACAGTCACAGATTTTTAGACTGTATTACAGGATATACAAGCAACAGTGAATTTTACGTCCATTTTTACATCTACTGAAGCAAAAACGATCCGACATTCGGCATCAATTTGTCTTTCGAGTTTAAAAAGATGAATTTTTTTATTTCGCTTTAGTGAGTGTTTTAATGAATCCTTTCTGGGGTAGGGATGTTCAAAAAGGTTATTTTTAGGCGGAGGTTCAGTGACTTGACCCTGTGCCAGCTCAAAATCAGTGTGAATTACGCGGCTCGGCCCGGAAATTCCCGGGAAATTTTAAACCTTGTGATTATTAAAGTACTTAAAGAGGCATTCATCGGCCTTGGTGGTGTATTCGATTATTTTTACAGATTATCTGGGTCCAAAGCGCACATTTTTGTTGATGGCGAGACTAGAGTTTCCCTCGTTAAATAAGGTTTATTTCTTCATCAAATTCGGAAGACATCTGAAAGCTATTAAAGCCATCTAACGTTAATCATCAGCCGTGAAATAAATTGTTATCTGCGATATAAACTATCAGCCGTGACTGAATTGAAACGAAACAAAAAGGTGTTAATAATTATCTAGAAATGAAAAATAACGACGGAGGATGTCTGAGGTCAGTTTTCGCCGAAATATTTAGTTTAGTTGACCTTGGCTCTGATTTTTCGAGAAAACGCACATCTTGGCGAGCAATGTTCCATGTTTTTTCGCATTCTTTTATAAAGTTTCGTTCACTATGATCACCGCTGATCTACCAGTAGGTCATCGTTGATTAAGTCCTTTTCTTTTTTAACTATGAATAGTTATTCGATTTCACGCCAGGCGGGAATTCTTCACGTGTCGATTTTGATTTCGGGCGTAACAATTCTCGTGAGTTTGTTATAAGCTTCCAACATACAACATCCGGAAAGCCATCCAGAGCGCGCGGCAAGCCGGCCAAGGCCAAGTACACTTCACACATGTTTATAGTTTTCTTTTATAAACTGCCAAATAACGTGACACAAGGATAGTAATTACATGTATTTGAAGATTTTCTGTTGGAAAGAAATGACTCACGTTGATTCATTAGTGAAATGATAACGATGAGCCTGTCACCCCGATGGTCTCCTGGCAGCATACAGGATTTCTGTAAAGAACCTTAGAACCTTAAGTTTTGGAAATAAATAGGGAGTAAAATTGTCTGCTAACAGGACAGCTTTTGTTTCAGTAATTGTTTACCCTGAGGGTACTGTGTTGTGCGTGTAATTCTCAGTTCTCTCTTCTGGTTTTTCTTCCTCGTAGAAGATTTTAACCTGATCAGTGTTTTCCTCAGACGTATTCATGACCTGCCTTATCTTAAAGTGCTATGAAATAGTTTGAATAGCTCATAAAAATTTTTACAGTTGTGGATAAAAAGGTGAAGTGGCTCTTAAACCCTGACCTCAACTGCTTGCTTTTCAATTAAAGAACAAGTCCATTTCAATCGGGAAATATAGGAGTTATGTTTGCCGAGGGGGGAAGGAAAATGGATTTTGAAAAAAAGGAAAACAGTAATAAACCAACCATATAACGAGTTTTCTCTACTTTAAATGTAATAAACAATATAACTTTTACTGTGATTAACCAAAGTTGGAATCTTTTAACGAATGATGATGGTTAAGTTTCATTCTGAGACATGACGTGCAGTACAACAACAACAACAACAAAAATCTTTATTAGTTAGTTATTATAGGTAGACCTTCAGGAAAATACGCAACAGCTATGAGCTCTAGACGCGAAAGGACATAATTAGTTAGTCCGTAAAAGTGGATTTTCTGCCCCGGCGTTAATCTCGTACATGAGAAAAACTTTGCTTCTCGCACGCGTGAACGTCCCTAGCGGCTGAGAGCGGTAAGAAAGGCTGCGTGACGGGGCGTAAAAAACTTTGTGTTCCCTGAGACAAAAGCCAGTGTTTTGCCTTCTTTTTGTGGTAGAGAACAAAATAACAAAACGCGGACACCTCTATAATGCAGGCTCTTCAAGTGTTCCGAACATGCATATTATTATGCCGCGTGCACTGTTATTATCACTTAAGTAGTGTAGCTCGCAAAAGCCATGCAATAGCTTTCTGGAAGTCCAAAAGCTGACTCTTAAGAGCACCAGCCCATTTTCAGGGCGAACCGTTTACTCTGACTAAGGGCAAGCGCTTTTACGGTGGTCAATTCACATTATCTGCTCAGCTGATAAAACGAAATTGTAGGAAAACTATGAACTGCAAGGGGTACATACACTAACCTCCATGGTATAGCCACACGCATGGGCACACGGCCATATCACCCGGGTAGTGACAGTCAGCTGTTTTATTCTTGTTAGCACTCATCAGCATGGCATAGCCGTCGGGCAGAGAAAGAACTCCAAAAACCTATGTTATTTGTCCTTTACTACTGAGGCGCCCGGGGGAATCCCGGAACCCCTATATTAAAACGGTTTGGCTATATCAAAGGCGTAGAGTGAGGGTCGGACACCTTATTGAGACTTATATAACGGAGTAACTGGTTAGCTTTCAGTCAGGAGGTTAGGGGCAGCAGTTTATATAGTTAAATTTAGGACTAAGCAACCCGAGAAGCTAGGTGGTACAGTGGTACGGTAGGCTATATAAGCCTAAGCCTAGCTGAGGTCACAGGTTCAATCATCAGTGGGGATTTTAGATTTTCTTTTTTACACTTAAAAATTTATTGAAAATAAAATTCTAAGTGTCGACATTACGTTATATAAATCTCAGAAAGGTGTCCGACCCTCACTCTACGCCTTTGATATAGCCGAACCCATATTAAAAGGCACTGAGGCGCCCGGGGGACGTACTCCCGCAACCCCTATATTAAAAGGCACTGGGCATGAGGCGCCCGGGGGACGTACTCCCGCAACTCCTATATTAAAAGGTACTGAAGCGCCCAGGTGACGTACTCCCGGAACCCCTATATTAAGAGGCACCAAAAACAATTTTGTGGACTAGACGTGGGTCACATTCATTTTTAACAGTATGAGGAACCAACTCTTTCTGAAAGGTTGTTCCTGTAGCATATTTTTCTAATTTAGCACCCCTAAAGGTATTGGAATATCTCTGGGCAGTGGTCATTTTCGACTCAAACACCTTTTAGTAGTATAACACCTTTAGTAGTACCAAACACCCTTAGAAGTATAACACCCTTAGTAGTACCAAACACCCTTAGTAGTATCCAACACCCTTAGTAGTATAACACCCTTAATAGTAGTATAACACCCTTAATAGTAGTATAACACCCTTAATAGTAGTATAACACCCTTAATAGTATCAAACTGCTCACCCCAGTAGCTCCCCACACAATCCATGGCTGGCCCCCCTTTTGTGATCTTCTTTATCAAAATCAATAATTTTTGCCGCCATACCCTATCCGTGAAAAATGCTGGCGTCATGGACCAATTGTAGGTACTTCAGAGCACACAGAATGAACGATTGGTCAATGTTAAACCGTTGAGAATTGCCGGATCTGAGCTTCCAGCTTCCAGACCTAGATTAGTACTAACACTTAACGTAAAACAACTAAACGGTACTGTGATCCTTACGGCACATAAAAAAGAAACAGAAAAATAAATCAAATAAAAAAGGAAACAAAATATAACAGCGCCTAATATTAGCTTTGAAAAACAAAGTCTCTCGGGTGGCTGTAAAACGTCATTTATTTCAAGTCGTGCTAACGTTTTTGCTTTGTCTCATGAGGTGTGCTTCGTGCTTCACATACAAAATCTTGGTTGTTCTCACGGTTATAAGTTCACTCACACTAAAAGTAATATATATATATATATATATATATATATATATATATATATATATATATATATATATATTATATATATATATAGATAGGCTGAGTCTAACAGCGTAGCACTTTGAACAAGCTTTAACTAAGGTGAAACTTAACTAAGGTGAAAGGTCGGAAGCACAAGAATTAAAATTGACGACCGGACTATTTTTCAGTTTTAGCAATTCTCGAAAACAGTGGCTTAAACTTAAGGCTTATTACCCGACAGTCTGCACAGTACATTTAGACCGCACAAAAGTTCACAAAAACAACTTTTCTCTGTCTAGAATAACTAGTACGACTACTTTCCGAATAAAATACAGTTGTTGTTTGCCAAAAATTGCTCGAGAAACTGATTTGGAAATCAAAATTGCAAAAATACACAAAAATATTTTCATAAGGAGACGCGAGTGAAGTCTAAGTCTTGTTTTGTTTTCATAAAATCGCTTCAGTTCAATCTATGTAATGAATGAACAAACACATAAAAATGGGCAACATAATCTTCTTTCGACAAATTTGATTCAAATCTCCATTAGTTTATGTTTAAAAGCAAAACGCGTACCATTTTAATATAGCGCATCAAGCTGCCTTCGATGAAATTCAAGAAATCGATACAACTGAAGTTAAGCTCGTTTTAATTAAAATAATTCTCCAAAACTACACAAGGACACAAAGAAAAAATCAATCACAGATTGATATCAACATAAATTCCCATCGAAAAATGTAATCTGTTCAGTTTACCTTTGAGTCCCTCGCTTGCTTGTTAATTCTCTAAATCAGTCTCCTCTCCCTTGGTTCTGAAATCCGTAATAAAAACAAACATATCTCCCCGCATTGAAAAACATATGAAGTTTCTCGAAGCAAGATTTTATCCCAGAAAGCTTCTTTTTCTACTAAAGCGGCTTCTGAGTATCCCTTAATTAGTATCCTTGTCTTGAGTAGCAAACCGCGAAAAAATTCAGGGAAATTAACGACTTTACTTCTTCGCTAAACACTGACCAGCGAAAGATCCAAACTTTTTAAAACATGTTTACCGAGCTGACGGCTGTGTAGCCGCGCGAAAAACAAAGCATCAAAGATCCCGGAGAGTGCTCCGCTACTACCCAACAACAAGGAAACCTTCCAGATAACGCTATCCTCGTCCCTTTGATGTTTGTTCGCTTGATATAGGCGGCATAGCAGGCACCAATTCAATTTATTCATAGGACGCAAATTTGCTCCTCGCGAGCGTCCTCTATATTTTGCCCTGTAACTAAACGGGTGCCTGCCACAAAGAAGGTAACCCGAGCAGCATGGCCTACCGCTATTTTCTCAATAGCCGCCAAAATAAACTGGCTCATGCAGAAGGACGTTGTGATCTCATCTAAATTATTCTTGGCATTCAATGATGAACACTACTTACAGTTTTGCGTACAGCTAGTACACGAAAGGCACCTTCTGGAGAATCTATTCATGGCTAAATCAGTGAGCAACACTTCACTAATAGCCCATTTCCGAGTTATTCTTAGCCTCCTTTTCAAAGCGAGGCCAAATGCAAAACCATCATATGAAAATGAGTTTTCTTTCACATACATACAACTCTAGCCTGTTCCAGGCGTTAAGTTTGTGGCGCGCGAAAGAAAAATTGGGCGCAAGAGAAAAAACGAGGGGAGGCTGGGGAGAACCCTAAAGCGCCACACGCCGCTTTTCGCTGCTCCCCACAATCTAAACGCCTGGAAGAGGCTAATACAACTCCATGTGAATGGTTTTGCACTTGGCCTCGGTTTGAAAAGGAGGCTAAAAGCAACTCGAAAATGGGCTATTATAATCTTGATCTGACCTTTTATACCTCATAGCCCCCCACCCCCCTAACGGAGTGAGGGATGAACAGAGTCACTAATCCCCCCTACCCCCTCCCCCCCCCCAAAAAAAAAAATGCTCCCTCACGTATAAAATAAGCCGACTAAAAGCCGTTACGAGATATATATCAGCCCGGGGCAGGATCCAGGATCCGACTTCCTCGTGCCATGTTGACAGAGGACCTCACCAGGAGAAATACTTTCATCTGACATAATGTAACCTTCTTGCCGTGATTCCGATGAACCATCTAAGAATCAGGTCATCTCTTCGGTAAACTGGCTATTTTAGACATGAAATTGGGGGAATTACGAAACTTATAGCGATTGGAAAAGTTTTCTATACAGATATTTAAATTTTAAACAGTATACTGAACTGATAGTTTGTATGCCAATGATATTGAGCAGTATACGGAACTGATAGTTTGTATACAAATGATATTGAACAGTATACGGAACTGATAGTTTGTATGCCAATGATATTGAACAGTATACGGAACTGATAGTTTGTATGTCAATGATATTGAGCTGAGTCATGTGTTCGGCATGGAAACACTTAGTCTAAATCTCTCTCTATTCTAAATCTTATAAATATCCAAGATCCTCTAATTATCACATTAGGCTAGGATCCGTTTTTTGACTGTAAACAGTATAAAAACGGTAGATAGCATGACAAAGCCCCATCAAAGGGTTAAGGTTCAATTAATATAACCCGAACTAATATACCAAACGTGACAACAAATGGTAAATAAAATGGTATTGGTTTAGCATGGGTTATAATTAGCAGCTTGAATTCCTGCTATCAGAACAGGGCAATGATTTCCTTTGCATTTTTCGGCAACTCTCCAAACCATCTCTCTATCTTACGTGTCCCAACCCGTGAAACATTAACACGCATTGACAGACATGAAAACAAGGATGTTAATTAATTAGAAAGGAAAAGTCTGCATTTCCGACCATCCTAATTTCCGATCACTTATAACCGGCTTTAAACACGCACCGTTTACGAGCTGAAGATTCGATCAGTAGGACACATTTCGAAGATCCCTTCACGTCCCTGGAGCTGGCAAAGGGCTTAGTCTTCTTATTGGCTTGTTTTTACTGAACGGATGTTGTTCTACATATATCATTGGGCTTCGTTGTAGAGCACACGTACAGACACAAAAGTTAATTGACACAGCAGGGGCTCATAAAATTGTTATTTATAGAACGGTACTTATAGTATATCTAACAACAACAACAACAATAGTTTATTTAAAGTGGCGCATACTATTAGCTATGTGGATTAGTTAAAAGCAAAAACTTTACCAGCTAATTCACAGGTATGCCATTGTGAATAAAATTATTAAGACAATATAAAAACTATTTACAATCAGGAGCCTATTACAATAGGCTCCTGTTACAATTAAATTACGTATCACACTTAAAAATACTATTAAAATAGTTACAAAATTGAATAAAAAGACGATTCGTCGACACTAAAGTAATGACTCATTTTCCAACAGTTTTCTGAACGTTTTAAAATCTGACGACGCTCTTACGACATCAGGCAAGTTGTTCCAGATCTTGGGCGCCTGATACCGCCAGGAATTGAGTCCAAAGCGTGTTATTTGCAAAGCATGTTATTTTCTCCCCCATAGGGACTGGAAACTCTGTTGCTTCAAAAACACAAAGGTAACACAAGGATAAGAAGGCATAGAATGCATTGAGAAAATTGAGGTGATTTGGACTTAACTTTTGTGATCTTCTGTGAGCCAGACAAACAACAACAATTTATTTGAACCCCTTTGCTGCCACAATTTTCCAAATAATCTCAAATTTTTTCTGTTCAATACTGACTATATCAAACGCTACCATAACAGAGAACTGTGGAAGAGCTTTCATTTGAGAAACAGCTGAAGATTTGATTCACAGACTTAAAAGTTATTTCGTTAGGGACGGACCATTTCATTTTTGAGGGAGGAGTTGAGCAATTACCCATGAAAATTTCCTCCGAAGCTTTTGCAGAAGAAAACAATATCGTGCATAGTGTAACGACGTAAAAAATATGTGGCAAACTAGGCAAAGAAAATTCATACAACCCTGTGGTCCCGAAAAGAATCATTTCCTGCTGAAAAAAAAAAATTACCCGGCTAGGTCCCCCCTCAAAAATGAAATGGCCTGTTGTTAGCATTACAACATTCTAGATTTAAATTGCCAGTTCGATCATCTTTTGGAACTTCAGGAACATGCACATTTAATGGCGGCCGTGCAAATGCGAAAGGTACGGCAGAAAAAAAAAAACCTTTTCCTGTGATCGGATTGAAAAACGGTTTGGTCTGGTTACTAAATACATTATTCCCTTTCGAAACATGCAAAAGAAACGAAGTTTAAATATTTGATCGCCATGATTGGCGCTTTAACTGTGGAGTGCTATTTACATCCCTCGTGTCTGTAAGGTACTTTCTGGGGAATTTCAAAATTTGCCAAACACGTGTGAACGCGACCCTCAGAGTTCACATTAACTTGAGAATATCAAGATACATTTAGCAACTGTTGTGAATGAGACAAAGTGAAGCTTCGCGGCCTGACTCCGTCCAAAACCAGCTTTCCTTGAGAACATCCTTAATTACAGGTAACTTGTTATGATCAAACGTTCTCCGCTCTTGTTCTGATATAACTTCAATCTGTAACTCTACACTGTGGTGATTCCTTGGTATTGCATTGCGCATCACTACAGCGCATGCAGAAAGCAATATCCACTGCCCGCAGTTAGCAGGTTAGCTAGTCGAGGCGAGCAGTGGAGCAGATCACAAGAAAGACTAGAGAAAAAGAGTAGTTAAATAAATAAACAAATAAATAAAAATAAATTCAATTTAATTACGTTTACAATCATAGACATCGCAAATATAAGAAGCCGAGTTTTCAGGAAATTTTTGTAATTAAGTCTGGTAAAACAATAGAATCATTTTCTTCTGAAAGTATTCGGAGTAAAGTGTCATGGATATTAATTTTAAAATTATTTTTGGACATTTGACGCATTTCACACGGTAAACTATTCCAGATTTTTACGCCATATCTTGAAAAAGACTTAATTTGTTTGTCTAACCTTGAGGGTTTAACATAATAGTCACCTCTAGAAGATGATCTTGTATTATATGAATGAATATTAGACTGGGAAGCAAATAAGTTAGATATGTTAGTAGGTGTTGAGCTGTTAGATATATCATGCATTAGAATAGCAACGGATTTAAAGTACAGTAGATCTAAGGGAAGAAAGCTAGAGGAGACTAAATAAGGTACTGCATGAGAATCGTATTCACCAAAGAACATGAGGCGGAGGGCGCGTTTTTGAAGAATAAGAATTTTGTTTTTGTAAGTTTTAGCAGCTTGGCCCCAAGCGACTATGCCATACAATAAGTAGGGCTGAATAAGAGATGTGTATATGTGGTGTAAAGTATTCAAGGGCACAAAGTGTCTAAGGCTGGCAATGATGCCAATTGTTTTACTTATTTTTGAAGCGATGTGAGCGATATGGTATTTCCAAGAAAGATTTTCATCAATAAGCACACCTAAATATTTGACATAATTTTTGCATTCTAAAGAAATGAACGAATTGTTATTATGGTCAAACACTTTCAAGTTGACTTGGTGATTTAATTTCTTTTGTCTTGATCTAAAAATGACAAAGTTAGATTTCTTTACATTTAGTGATAATTTATTTGCGATTAGCCAATTATAAACCCTAAGAATTTCTACATTAACTGTAGTTTCAAGCGATTTGAGATTTTTGTCAGCATATAACAAATTAGTATCATCAGCAAATAAGTAGAACTTCAATTTATCAGAGCTGTTAGATATATCATAAATATAAATAAGGAATAATAAAGGTCCTAGGACCGATCCCTGTGGGACACCTGATAACACTACTTCTTTTTGGGATATGTTTTTGGGACCAATTTGTGTTGTTTGTTGACGACCCACTAGGTATGATGCAAACCAATCATTAATTATTCCGCGTACTCCATAATGATTTAATTTTCGTAATAATATTGAATGATTTACTGTGTCAAAGGCTTTTTGTAAGTCAATGAACACACCACATGAGTACAACTTCTTATCCATGTTAGTTTCAATTTCATTAATTATGTCTAAAATAGCATGCTCAGCAGACCCTTTTTCACGAAAACCATATCGTGAATCATGGAGAATATTGTATTTTTCAATAAATGACTTGGGGCGATTATACATCATCTTTTCAAAAATACGGTTAAAAATGGAGAGAAGCGATATGGGTCTATAATTGGAGGGGTCGGATTCATCGCCACTTTTGTAAATTGGAATTACTTTGGCAAGCTTTAATTTAGATGGATAGGTTCCATATTCAATTGATTTATTGATAAGTATAGATAGAGGTTGGCTTATAATATGTTTAGCCGATCTTAGAATGCGAGTGGGAAATGAATACAGCCCGTGTGCCTTGTTTAGTTGAATAGTCATTATTTCAGAGTCAATTTCAGAAGGAGATACAGGGTTAAAAAAGAATGAACTAACAAAGTCTAACTTTGGTTTAAAAAAGAAATCTAAGGATTACTATACATTAATCAAAAGGACAAAAGCCCGGTTCCCAAATTATTTTCAACATTTGAGACAAACTTTTAATTTATCAGAAGACGACTGGAAAAGTGTTTTTTGGTTGCCTCATAAGGTGTCCTTTGAACCATACTTAAAAGCATTTCAATACAAAGTCCTTAATTCAATATTATTTACCAATACAAAGTTGTGTAAGATAGGATACATCTTAGATGATAAATGTTCATTCTGTAAATCGGAACTGGAAACCCTCCACCACGTTCTTTTTGATTGTCGCCATGTACAACGCTTTTGGAAAGATTTTGAATACTATTTCTACTTTTTGACAAGAGAATTCTTCCATCTCACCCTGCAAGACGTTATAATTGGAATAATATACGCAAAGTGCCCTTTACTAAACTATCTGTTACTGAATGCTAAATTGTATATATGGGATTGCAGAAGAAATCAGACACTTCCTAGCATAACTGCCTTTAAACTAAAGGTTAAAACTAAGTATGAAACAGAAAAGTTTATATGTGTTAAAACTAATAGCATGGATAAATTCAATAAAAAGTGGGCTCCGTGCATGGGCTTTGCACCCGTGTAAATAGATCCTAGTAATGAGTTTGAATGGTGTGGATGCAATCTTTATTTTATTTTAAGTATCGAAACTAATAGCAAGTAACTGGGTTAGTATTGTAAGTAGTTTTATTAGTATTGTAAATAGTGTAAGTAGCTTTAGTATTGTAAGTATCTGTCGTGATTATTATTGTAAATAGTGTAAGTATCTTGAGTATGTAATTAGCTGTACTGTATTGTTTCTAAATTAAAAAATAAATTAAAAAAAAAAAAAAAAAAGTCTAACTTTGGTAGATAATCAGTAATTTGCTTTGGTGAGTTTGGCATTTTGGAAGCCAGGTTATGTCCTATTGAAGAAAAGTATTTATTCATTATGTCAGGAAAATCAGAGGAATTTTGTGACACTAGATTGCTACTCGGGCATTTAAGAGAGATTATATCTTTATGAACTCTGTTTTTCCGGCCTAAAAGGCTGTTGATGCCCTCCCAGATTTTTTTAGTATTGGTAAAGTTTTCTTCAAAATATTTGTGAAAATACATCTTTTTGCTAATTCGCGTGAGCATCAACACTTTGTTCCGATAGAATTTGTAAGCGGTGGTGTCGCCCGAACAATAAAGATCATTTTTTATTTTAATCGATTTCCTGATCCTCCTTGTTACCCAGGGTTTTAATAATCTCTTTTTCTTACGTTTTGATCATGAGATATTGGCTTAAAAGGTGCGTGCTTATTGAGAAGTTTGTTTAGTTTATTGTAAAATACAGAGAAAGATTTGTTTACATCATTCAGTCCTGAGACTGTCGCCTAATTAGCGCGTACAACCCAAACAAATAGGGGTCTCTTTAAGGCTAAGTTCGCCAAATAACAACAAAAATCTTTTTATTGACTCAAACTTAGAATTATTACAAGAGAGGTATTATATACATTACAAATTAATTAAAGAAGATGACAAGGAGAGGTATTAAACAATTATACAAAGGAACCGCGAGGTTTTCTAGTTAGTCCCTAACTAATACCGATATAAAAAAGAGCAGTAAGAGAGAAAACCGGGCTTAATAAATAATGCATAATTACGTTGTAATTAATGATAGAGTTTTTGTTCGCAGTAGTTCTATTGTTAGCAATGCTTCAGTTTCTTTATGAAATAACAAAAGCTCACAACTGCGATGAATTTGGCCTCACGAAGATCGCCGTCATGCAATTACGATCCAGGGCTACTGTGACTCCTTACAAACATGAACCAATTTCTGGATGAACTTTTGAACACAAGCACCATTCTATAGACAGTAACCATACAGCTGTTGTGAGACTTACAAAAGATCCGAGTGAAATACTAACTTTTGGACAAACTTACCTTTCGCTCGCACAGATTATCTGCCCATGGGTTTCCGAATTTTGAACATTATACCTGATCCCAATGGATACACCTAATTGAAGAAACTTTGACCCGTGAAAAGCATAAACCATGAACGATGAGACCGAATGGGATTCTGGGTAAGCAGCATTGGTAAGCATAGCAATATTCCATTTCTTGATATTCAAGATGTTTTCTTGTTTGAGACATTTTAGAGTTAACAAATTTACACCGGTTTTCCGTGGTGTGGACTCTTATTTACCACGATTTACGTCATCACATGGTCAAAATGTTGTGCGCCTCGTGAGTCAGCAACAAATTTAAATAAATAAGAGTCCACACCACGGAAAACCGGTGGTGTAAATTTGTTTTTTACAACAATATTAAGAAAAAAATACAAGGAAAAATCGAAGTCTTGTTACAAAACGTGACAGCAAAGAAAGAGCAAGCGTTGTCTATAACTTTATCGCAATCTGATTGGTTGTTTTCAAGCGCGCGTGATGTTAGCGTCAGCACCGTTGTCTGGACTCTCATTTACCACTCACGTCGACCAATCAGATTGCGAGTTTAGTGGCAATTGTGGTAAAACATGATTTATGCATCGTCAGGGTTTTCATTAAGAATTTAAGTAGCAGGAGAATAGTGTAAAGTAACAGGAGAATATTATAAAGGGGCAAAGATAGCTACATATTGCCATGAAAATTCAGCCGGAAAATTGTTCGTAGTAGGCGGAGAATTCTCCGATCTCCGATGCCTAATGAACACCCTGGAATCGTGTGTTAATATTATGTGTATTCTATCACAGACGAAGATTAATTTACCCAACTTCCCAGTAAACCTTTGGGTCGCATCGTTCATGGTTTATGCTTTTCACCCGACAACGTTTCTTTAATTTGGTGTACTCGGTCCCATTTCAGGTTTCAAGACATTAATCAATTCAATACACAAAAAGGTTGTGTTTAATTCGCCTGATATTTACAAAAAACTCGCAATATTAAAGACATTCAATAGCAGACTTTTTTTATAAATTGCGGCCGATTTATGATTTTTTATAGGTATGTTCCTTACTGGCCTCAGTGGAGACTGAGTAAAAAATATAATTTTGAATTTTGCGCATCCTAACGAGGCTGATCAGCACGAATATAAAAGAACGATTAATCGGCCGCCATTTATGAACACGCTCTCTACGTGAACTTACGGATCTATCAGTTCAAAATAGCTAGAAATAAATTATCTTAAGAACATGGTTTTCAGTAATAGAAAACGCAGTTAGAAAGAGAATTCTAGACAACTTAACATCATCTGAAACCTACAACGAAGCAAGCACGAAGCAACGAGTAATTGACTTATCTTTGGTGACACTTGGTCACCTGATAACCTGGCCTCTACTTATTAAAAATGGACTTATAAACATGATGTCTTCTGAATACAATAATTTATTTAAAGTCAATAGTGTAGGGAGTGGCCGCCCAATCGCCCGAGCATTTGAGGCTCATGTACAAAACATAATACAAAACCATTTACACCCTAAATGTTAAATTTACCATGTTTAACATTCTTAATGAATAACTGACGAGTTATTTTTTTTAAACGTAATGGCGCTAAAACATGACCACTGTGTAGCTACTGTGTAGTTTCAGATTCTTTTTCTTGGAAATGTCAATAAGTGGCGAAAGGGCAGTACTGTGCAAAGGTAACACAAACTAATTTCAACGAAATTCGCAGAAATTTCATCGCAAGTAAAGCAAAATTGCTGCGAAGTTTTCGCCTGCCTTTAAATCGAGGCACAAAATCAAACTCACTGTTTATTTCTGCAAAAAAAATCTTCCAAAAATTAGTTGAATTACGTTTGCAAAGCCGTTAGGAACAATACCAGGCGCATGTTTGTTATAGGAACACTAACACCAGGTGTTTTGACCTTTGTTATATTTCATTATTATGATCTTAGTATGTAAGTTATATATTATATTTGAACCCAATTTTTCCGATCTTGTGAATATTTTTAAAAATGTTTCTCAAGTGTTTAAGATGGCTAAGGTAACAAGACCCTTCACAGCACCATTACGTGACAAGGAACGACATCGAACTAAACTAATACCCTTGAAGTGCTACCGAATGTGGAAAACGTTTGTGGCAGGATGACTGAATACTGGAATTCAGAAATAAACAGCCCAAAATGGTAGAATTGCTCGATAGCTTTCATTTGAATCCAAATTAGAACCATTCTAAAATGAATCTGGGAGTGGAAAGATTTGTAACACATCTTACATAACTGAAGATCGGGGGGCTGCTCGTCGTACCTTTTAGGGTCAAAATTTGTACATTGGTACCGCTTAGGTTGCTAAAATTCAAAATGACCACCGTTAGAATTATCGCGGTACCTTTTAGGGTGCGAAAAATTATGACAGAATATGACAAGTGTTGTTTTAGAATTGGTACCTCTTAGGGGTAAAAATTCATTTGAGCCACGCCCATCAAACAACATTTTGGTACCTTTTCGGATGCTTTTCGAAAATTTCCGACGAGCACCACCGGCATTTTTATATGGGAGTCCTCTCTCCCCCCCCCCCCCCCCCGGGCTGAAGATATGGGTAGTAAGTCCTCCACATGTAATTTACGTGAATTTATGCAGCCATTTCTGAGAGGTCATTCAAGGGAACTTAATCGAACCCCAAAGTGTTGTGTTCAGTGTAAATTCAAAATGTTTATGAACTGAGAAAAATTATTCTTAAAAAATTCCACCTCATCCTTTTGTCTTTAATTCTGCTGTGGCTTGTACGACAAAATACTCCGAATCACAGACTGCTGTGATTTGATGGACTGGTGACTAGGCGGCCTGATTGCAGCTGGTTCCAGACACTCTGCAGGTGGTACATACAAACTCTGTTGGGTCTGGGGCCGAGCGGAATGACGGGATGCTGAAGGTTTCTGGTGCAAGAAAACACGCGGAGAAGAGCGGGACTGGAGCCGACTTCGAATTTCTGAAAAGACAGAAGTACACTTTTTAAGTTTTTGTATCATCCATGGATAAACTGACAAACATTTCTAAAATGCAGCATTTCAAACCAAGTACTATGGAAACTACAATCATAGACAAGTCTCCCCTCCCCCTGTTACAATGTTGTTTATAACGGAACATGTTTAGTACGTAATTGTTCGCTGAGATCCCAACATTGGCTAGGGGGGTAGGGGGACTCAGAAATTTAACTAATTATTTCTATTTTATGTAAGGAGAACAGTGGCCGTTTTTATACTAGAGACGCATTATCCGTCTGGACGAACTTGGGCAAACATTTGCAGTTCGTCTGGTTATGCGTCTCTAGTATAAAGACGGGCACAAGACGCATTATCCGTCTAGACGAATTATCTTTCGAAATGCGTCTTGAACGACGCATTTCGAAAGAAAATTCGTCTAGACGGATAATGCGTCTTGTGCCCGTCTTTATACTAGAGACGCATAACCAGACGAACTACAAATGTTTGCCCAAGTTCGTCCAGACGGATAATGCGTCTCAAGTTGTTCGTCCCGTCTTTATACTAGACGCATAACATGACAGACGCATAATTCGTCTGGACGGATAATGCGTCTCTAGTATAAAAACGGCCATTGATGTAATTCCCCACTGATGCTATTCTTTTTCACAAACTTCCCAACTACTTTTGTCTGTAATTGTAATTGTCAAATAAAACAATCTAGTTTCGGTCCTTTTCACGAAACCTTTATGGTCTTCATGGGCAATAACTAAAACATGGTGCAAGATTCAAATTACTCAATGGATAAAGCTACACCTCAAACTTAGAAGTTTCAATGATTTTTCAGCTAATTACCCTTGGATTGATTACAAGTGATTTTAATTGTACTGCCACTAACCTTCAATTTCTGCTTCTGCTGTCCCAGGCCGTGGTTTGCTCTGTTCGATCAGAGCGTCTTTCTTTTTCTCCGTGGCAATAAATGGAGAACTGGGCTTATATCCGGGGCTTGTCCATTGATACTGAGTGTAACCCTGGGAACCAGCCGTGCGAGGCGTTCTGGGAACATTAAATAATTAAGAGCCGCGGTAAATATAATCAAAGGTGTATTTTGTTATCCAGACATGGTCTTCTGTGTCATTCTTTTTCTTAATCCATGTGGCATTTGTTAATCTTGCAAAATAGCCAGTTTTAGTCAAAGTAGCGCGCATTAAGGCTGAGAGTTGTTTGATCTGTCGTTTTAGTGATTGACCTTGGCACAACAACCGCTGCTAAGTATGGAGAAACGTGCAACCATTGCAAAGCATGGGAAAACATGCAAACACTTCCAAGCATGGTAAAACATGCAACCACTACCAAGCATGGGTAAACGTGCAACTGTTACCAAGCAGGGGTAAACGTGCAACCCCTACCAATCAAGGGTAGACGTGCAACTGTTACCAATCAAGGGTAAACGTGCAACTGTTACCAATCAAGGGTAAACGTGCAACCCCTACCAATCAAGGGTAAACGTGCAACTGTTACCAATCAAGGGTAAACGTGCAACCCCTACCAATCAAGGGTAAACGTGCAACCCCTACCAATCAAGGGTAAACGTGCAACCACTACCAATCAAGGGTAAACGTGCAACCGCTACCAAGCATGGGTAAACGTGCAACCGCTACCAAGCATGGGTAAACGTGTAACCGCTACCAAGCATGGGTAAACGTGCAACCACATCCAAGTATGGTAAAACGTGCAACCGCTACCAAGCATACGTAAACATGCAACCGCTACCAAGCATGGGTAAATGTGCAACCGTTACCAATCATGGGAAAACATGCAACCACTTCCAAGCATGGTAAAACGTGCAACCGCTACCAAGCATGGGAAAACATGCAACAGCTGCCAAGTATGGGAAAACATGCAACAGCTGCCAAGCATGGGAAAACAGGCAATTGCTACTAAGCATGGTAAAATATGCAACTGCTACCAAGCATGGGTAAACGCGTGCAACTGCTACCGAGCATGGGAAAACATGCAACGGCTGCAAAGCATGGGGAAACATGCGACTGCTGCCTATCATGAGAAAACATGCAACCGCTACCAAGCATGGGAAAACATGCAACTGCTACCAATCATGGGGAAACATGCAACAGCTGCCAAGCAGGGAATTGCAAAAGCTTCCAAGAATGGGAAAACATGCAACCACTACCAAGCATGGGAAAACGTGCAACCGTTACCAAGCGTGGTAAAATGTGCAACTGCTACCAAGCATGGTAAAACATCCAATGCAGTCGGGTACCAAGCATGGTAGAACGTGCAACCACTAACAAGCATGGGTAAACATGCAACCGCTAACAAGCATGGGTAAACGTGCAACTGCTGCCAAGCATGGGACTGAAACGTGCAACTGCTGTCAAGCATGGGAAAACATGCAGCTGCCAAGCATGGGAAATCGTGCAACCACTGCCAAACTTGAGAAAACGTGCAACTTTAGGTAAGAAGTAAAATGCATACATGTAGTTAGTATAATAAGCGTGTATAAAAAATTAAGAAGATACAGTGTAAACAACAAAAAGAGGAAAACCTGCTGTTAAGAGGAAAAGTCTAGCTGCAGAGCCAACAAGGAGCTTTGAACAGTCAAGTGAGACACAGAGCTGTGAGAAAGAAGACAGACTATTGACAGACAAACAGATAAGAACAGGTTGTACACACTACTTCTGATCCAGCATTTTATAGAGTGAACAAAGGCAGTGTAAAATGATTAATAACGTATAATGTTAATGTAAATTAGGAGAATTTGTCTGTTGATACTGGATTTGTATTCCACTGTGCCCAGGGTGTACTCCAGATTGAAAGAGACAGGGCCCAGCGGGGGGTACTTAACGAAGTTTTGTACGGGATGCTCCGCCCAGAGGTCCAAACCCTTACCCTTTCATATACCGTTTTTGACAGAAAAGGTACCCCTTTCATATACCTTTCAATGAAAATGCTACCCCTTTCATATAGCCTTTATGTGCGTCTGAAAGGCCCTTTTATAATACTTAAATGGCAGTTTTCCCTTACCTTTTTTATGCTTCAACTCGTGTTTTTGCTACCCTTTCCTATTCTTCGTAATATCCCTACCCTTTCATACATGTATACTTCAACTCGTGAGATCCGACTCTTTGATATACCTCCAGCCTCAAAAAGGTACCCCTTTCGGGTGGAGCTTGTTATTTCTATTGATAGCCCGTAATAGGGAGTACCCCCCCCCCCCCCCCCCGGGAGACGGGGATGTCATCACCATCATAACATTGTGTCAATAAAGGATTTAGCATTGCTGCTAATTGGGGACACCTAAAACAAGTTACAATAAATCAAAGGATCTTTTGGGGTTTGAAATTTTCGATTCCAGAATTTTTTTTTTGGGGGGGGGGGGAGGGGGGGGGGGGGGGGTGTGGGGTTATAATCTGAACATTTTGGCAAGTAATTTTTGGAGTGGCTTGAGTGAAGTAGGGATTATTTGCGGTATTCAAAACAATATAACGATTTGTGGTAAATAATATTGTTGCCATGCATTAAGTGCTCGCATAAGTGCTACGAATGTAGTACAACCAAACTTGTTATTTCATTTCAACTATTCTTGGCATGGAATTTTTTGTGTGTTAATTTTGGTTCATGGGATTTTATTGGGTTTTGCTGGAAGCCTTAGGGATTTTTTGGGGTATTGATTTTTGCCCCAATTGGCACATCCCTGTCACTTTAAATCCAGAGTACCCCCTGGGGCACTGTAGCTTCTATCCTTCTCTTGAACAATATTGTCTCCATGCAGTTATTTATTACCGGTAACCAAAAACGTCACTTTCTAGACCATTGTTTTTATGTGTTTTGCAAAACCTTTGGAGGCAGTGGATGTCTAAAATATTAAAAATACCCTTAAAAGCACAATGATTCATAATTTTTATTTTAATTATGTACCTTGGTTTTTCTGCTTCTTCCTTTTCACGTTTCTTAATTTCCATCTCCTCTCTCTCCTTTCTCTTTACATCATTGTACTTTTGAATCTCATCTAACTCCAGACTGGATTCCTGTTGCAGTAACTGATCATCATACATTGGAGAATTCATTGCTTCATTGTATCCTTCCCTGAATTCACGGTCTGAAGTACACACTGCACGGATCATGTCCAGGACAATTTCCTTTTCTACGTGATCATAAAAACAACAAACTAATTAAGGGCCTGTTTACATGGAGAGAGGGTGAACCACCAAGCTGGGTTACCCACCAGGAAGGGTCACCCAGATCTGTTTTTTTTTGCAGTCTGTTTTACTTGGTAGACAGGGTCACTCACCTACCCAGTAGTGGTGTAACGATTAATCGAATTCTCGATTAATCGTGAATATGACCATTTGGTTCGATTCACGATTCTTTGCTTCCACGTTTCGATTTTGGTTCGATTTTTTCACATCTTTTCCAGGGTGCCCTCAATGAGTCAGAATTCAGAACTCTTTAAAATCTGCGTTTTTGATTGACAAGCAAGCGTTTGCAGTTCGTGCACCATTTTGTGTTGCCTGGTAAAATTGCTGCCCTTCTACTTGGCCACCCCTTAAGAATTTCCAAATAAGGCAAACCATGCGCAACACGCTTATTGTCACAATCTCTAACATGGCGACAAACGACCAAGCAATCATGAATCCACCTGCATCCTTTAGATCAGCTGTGTGGAAATATCATAGTTTTCCGCCTAAAGATGGTGCAAAACTATCTGCAAGAAACATTTGCATAATCAAATTGAAATATTCGAAATCGAAAGGCAATAATCGAAATCGAATCGAATAGCAAGGAATATGAATCATTACACCCCTACTACCCAGTTCCTTGCAAGGGTCACCCAGGCTAAGCTTTTGGGCCATTTTTATGTCGCTAACTTAAATTTTAACAAAAATGATAAATTCCGAACCAAACTGTCCCATTTTAATCAAAACAAGTTTGTCAAAATGTAAGCTTTTAATATATTCTGATGCTTTCAAGAGAATTTTTTCTAGTTTGGTGTCCAAAAAGCATTGCAACTTGTCAATAATCAAGGTAAACTGGGTTAGAAATTTGCATGTAAAGGGGAGGTAGGATGTTTCAGCCCAGCTAGGCAGGGCACCCTCAGTTCACAGCTCTTTTCCTCTGTATTGCCCAGTTGCAATGGTTAAGCCACCACCTTAAATAATGCAGTGAGTGAAATCTGGACACAGTTTGAGGTCAAAAAGAGAGAGCAGTTCTGTATATCCCGACTCACCCCACTGATCTGCAGAGAGCAGTTCTGTATATCCCAACTCACCCCACTGTGCTCTGCAGGGAGCAGTTCTGTATATCCCAACTCACCCCACTGTGCTCAGGGAGCAGTTCTGTATAACCCCACTGTGCTCAGTAGTATTGCACTCTCTTCATAATTTCTTCATAATTTAAGCAGTTGCTATGGTAACCATTGTGATCCATAATGTAAAAGCATCAAAGGCTTAAAACACCAATTTTGGTGATGTAAAACTTAATAACAATTATAACCCGAGGGAAACTGGATGCAGCTGACACAAAGCTCTTACCTCTTTCTGGAGCATAGACAAGCCATGATTTAATGTCATCAGCATGGGTAGGTTGCAGAATGTTTATTAACATGTTCAGCATCTAACAAAACAACACAGCAGAAATTTGACTTGTAACTTTAATTATTACTTCAAGTATGACCTTATTTAGAGGAGGTAAGCCACCTACACGTACATGTATGTATCAAGACAATGTTAATATTAGGTGACCCTCAGACTTTTAACTGACTGTTGATAGCAGACCAGGACACAGAGGATTATAAAGTCTTCCAATTTTTTCCATTTTCAGTGAAGTGAACAGCAAAAGGTGTAAATATAATAATCAAAGTCAGACAGTGGGCAAACTGGTACACTGTATGTAGCAGAGAACAAATTTAGCACTTTTAAGTTTGTTGTAGTTGTCAGGAAAAAGTGCACTGAATTTGCATATGTCAAAAGGGTAATTTGAAACCTGAATACAGACTACATGTATGCGCTTCCAATGCATTTTCTGTTTTCCTTGCTTCATTGGCCAAATTACAATAAAGCTTTTCCAAACTCTACAGGTGTTAAAATATAATCTTGCACCCACACTTCACATGTTCCACTTTACAAATGTGCACCAACAGTCAAAATACAAGACTATCCCAATACTCAGTACTCCTTATCATCAAACCCTGAACTGACGTGCATGCAGATTCCTAATATGCCTAAAAAAACAATGGCCCCTACAGCGTCTTGTTGTACATGTATTTTAAATATTAAATTTTAAGAAAGTTTCTGTACTTACAGTAAGGTTAAGAAAGTTTCTGTACTTACAGTAAGGTCAGTTTCAGATTCTGCAGCAATGTGCTGCATGTGAAGGCCTTGTCGCAGCATGGAGGGCCTGTCACCCTGTCTGGACTCTCCATGTCTTGATGGAGGCTTCTCACCATTTCTAGATGGTGGTTTGTCCCCATTTCTAGATGGTGGCTTTTCACCATTTCTTGAGGGAGGAGGGAGCTCTCGGCCTCTTGATGGGGGAGGTCGTTCCCCTTGTCTGGACCCCTGTCTTGATGGGGGCACTTGGTAACTTGTTGTGTTGGTGTAAGGGTTCTTACTTTTAATACCCGCAGCTTCAGTGAATCTTTTTAGTTCCTCTCTCCATGTTTGTGTTATTGGAACTGCAATGTAAAGTGAACTAAAGATTATACAGTGTACTTTGAATCCATTTAACTGCAGTGGTTAAATGCATCAGACTTAATAATGGAATGTTAATGGTTCAAGCCCTACATGATGTGTAATATACATAATTGCCCGGGGGGGGGGGTACTCCCTATAATGGGCTATACGGGGATGCTCCGCCCGAAAGGGGTACCTTTTTGAGGCTGGAGGTATATGAAAGGGTCGTGATTTCACGAGTTGAAGTATATGAAAGGGTAGGGATTTCACGAAGAATAGGAAAGGGAACCGAAAACACGCCGTTGAGGCGTAAAAAAGGTAGGGAAAACTGCCATTTAAGTCTTATAAAAAGGGCCTTTCAAAATATATCAAACAGACGCAAGTAAAGGCTATATGAAAGGGGTACCATTTTCATTGAAAGGTATATGAAAGGGGTACCATTTTCAATGAAAGGTATATGAAAGGGGTACCTTTTCTGTCAAAGACGGTATATGAAAGGGTAAGGGTTTGGACCTCGGGGCGGAGCATCCCCGTACAAAACCTTGTTGAGTACCCCCCCCCCCCCCGGGCATAATTGTGCAATGTTCATTAAAGAAAATGATCCAAAATAGTCCACACAGTTCAAAATTATCTAACATTTGTTGTTCAAATTTATTTTACAACTTGTTGAATCATGTTCAATGATAACTATTAGTTACCATAATAAATAAAGCTTGTTTTTTTTTGCTTTTTTTGCTGTAAAACATGTTACTGCACCTTTCAATAACATGCGGAATTTGAAATTAAAATCTCCACCAACGGTTGCATCATTCCCTGCATCAATCATAATTAATATGAAAGCCAATGGACCACGTAAAAAAGAAACAAACAAAATGGATCGAAATCTACCAATCATATTGCACGGACGTGATCTTTTGAACTCATTGAAGTGAAGATCTGTTTCCTGAGAGGTAAGCTAAGATGATTGACGGCAGTGTAAACGAAAGCGTTGGTGGAAATTCGAATTTCAAATTCCGCATGTTATTGAAAGGCGCAGTAATGGAAAAGAGTCTGCATGCTCAGCTAATTCGTTCACCATTCCTTAAGTTCATCAACCCTTTCAAAGCCAAGTTTCGTCAACCTCATTCTCTCCATGGCCACATAATGTGAGACAACTATATTCATCTTTGGTTGTAAAAGAGTTAAGGGAGACAGGGGGTTCAATGTGTAGTTTCAGAAAAAATCCATACCCACCCCATGGAAGGTCATTGGAAATTCCTAGGGGGAGGGGGGTCTTAAAAGCCAACATTTTAGAAGTTAAGTATGAAGCTAAACTGGAATTTCCTGAGGGGACGGGGGGTGCTAAACAAAAAACCCTTCTGTGGGGCGAGTATGGATATTTTCTGGAACTGCACAATAAGGATGCTGGGGGATCTAAATGTTTTCGATCCCCATGCCATATTTATTCCCATTCCTGCTTTTTCTTGGTAACTCTTGCCTCTATGCTTTTCCTATTGCATAATATTACTCAATATTGCAATTGTTTCCATTACCACAGCCTCCCATAGACTTCCCATGATCCCCTTGGTCCCTGGTGAAAATCCTCACAGGATCTTCTGGGATCTTTGAAGATCTTCAAAGACCTGTCAAAGATCCTTACAGATAAAGATCTTTAAAGGATCCTCACAGGATCTTTGAAAGACCCTCAAAGATTCTTCATCTGCAATTTATTGCAGAATTTTTTACAAAGATCCTCAAGGAATTGATGAAGATCTTGAAAGGATCGATTAGCAAAATATCCAAGTTGTGAGGATCTTTGCAAGGATCCTTTTAAAAGATCCTCAAGAATTTATAAGGATCTTTCAAGGATCTTAATAAGATCCTTTGAAGGATCTTGCAAAGATCTTTAAAGATCCTTGAAGATCGTTGCCAAGAATTTAAAGGATCTTTGAAGATCTTGGCAAAGATCCTCAATAATCTTGCCAAGATTTTAAAGGATCCTTTAAGTTCTTGGCAAAGATCTTCAAAGACCTTTGCAATAATTTAAAAGATTCTCAAAGATCTTTATTGAGATCCTCAGTAAGATCCTCACAGCCCCGGGGGGGGGGGGGGGGGTACTCCCTATAATGGGCTATACAGGGATGCTCTGCCCAAAAGAGGTACCTTTTTGAGGCTGGAGGTATATGAAAGGGTCGTGATTTCGCGAGTTGAAGTATATGAAAGGGTAGGGATTTCAGGAAGAATAGGAAAGGGTACCGAAAACACGCTGATGAGGCGTAAAAAAGGTAGGGAAAACTGCCATTTAAGTCTAATAAAAAGGGCCTTTCAAAATAAAATCAAACAGATGCACGTAAAGGCTATATGAAAGGGGTACCATTTTCATTGAAAGGTATATGAAAGGGGTACCTTTTCTGTCAAAAATGGTATATGAAAGGGTAAGGGTTTGAACCTCGGGGCGGAGCATCCCCGTACAAAACTTTGTTGAGTACCCCAACCCCCCCCCCCCCTCTGGGCATCACAGATCCTCATGCAGATCTAGCAGAACCTCTCTCTCATATATTTAATCAATCCTTAATAACCGGCATCTTCCCTGATGAATGGAAATCTGCTAGAGTCACTCCGTTGTATAAAAATTCCGGGAAGCGTTCTGATCCGACAAATTACCGACCGATATCAATAATTCCAGTCGTGGCCAAAGTTTTCGAACGGATAATCTACGACCAATTATATCAGTATCTAACTAGGAATAGCTTTCTTACTGGTTATCAATCTGGTTTTCGTTCCTTGCACTCCACATTTACGGCACTAATTGAAGCTACTGATAGTTGGGCCATGAACATTGATCGTGGTTTTGTCAACGCTGTCGTCTTTCTGGACCTCAAAAAGGCCTTTGATACAGTTGATCACGATATTTTGTTAAAGAAATTGCAATACTATGGGATTCGTCGGTCCAGTTATAAATGGTTTGCTTCTTACTTAGATAATAGAACTCAAATTTGTCACATCAACTCCTGTAAGTCAACCCCGAAATTGTTGAGATGCGGTGTTCCTCAAGGAACAATTTTAGGACCTCTTCTGTTTTTGTTATATATTAACGACTTACCAAATTGCCTGATGTATTCACAAACCAGGATGTACGCTGATGATACCAGCTTGACGTTTGCTAGTGCAGACGTTAAGCATATAAATGATTGCCTTAATTATGACTTAAGTAATGTATACACATGGTTATCGGCTAACAAGCTTACCCTGAATTTGACAAAAACTGAGTTTATACTTATTGCATCAAGGCAGAAGTTGTCAAAATTTTCAGAAAGCCCTTCTCTTACTATAAATAGTAACGCTGTAGAACAAGTAGCATCAGCTAAATCCCTTGGAGTCTACATCGACCAAACCTTAAACTGGGAATGCCATATTGAAAATGTCTGTAAAAAGATTGCTTCCGTCATTGGTGCAATTAAACGGATACGGCATCTTATCCCATTTAACATTTTAATCAAAGTTTATAATAGCCTTGCTCAGCCTCACTTTGATTATTGCAGTGTGGTGTGGGGAAACTGTAACAAGGGCCTTTCTGAAAAGCTTCAAAGGCTTCAAAATCGCGCAGCCCGCATTTTAATGTCTGCGAGCTACGATAGTAATTTGGATGATGTGTTCCGGGCATTAGGGTGGCGTAAACTATGTCATCAAAGATTAGAAATGAAATCTATCATGATGTATAAGACCCTACATGGGATGACACCAGATTATCTACTATCAAGATTTGTTTATCGCGATAACGTGAATGCTTATCGTTTAAGGAATACCGAAAACAAACTAGTTCTTCCACAACCTCGCACTGATTATCTGAAAAGAAGTTTTTCATACAGTGGAGCTCAGTTGTGGAACAACTTACCCACAGAATTAAGACTAGCGTCTTCCTTAAGCGAATTTAAGACAAAACTAAGTCGCCATAGTTTTTAAGTAAAGTTTTAAATAATATTTTTGAACACGGCCTCCATGAAAAGCAGTTTTTATTTTTTATATTGTACCTCTTATTTGTAGTTAGGAAGTTAGGTAGTTAGCTGATTATGATAATTTAAGCTGATGGAAATACCGTGTATAAATAAAGTTATCTTATCTTATCTTATCTTATCTTATCTAAAGATCCTTAAAGATCCTTCAAAGATTCTCACCAGGGGGTGGTCACTGCCTGTTCCCCTTCACTGTCTTGAATTTAACATGGCATGATACCCTACTGAAAACATCTGTTGAACAGCAGTAATGCACACACACACAAAAAAAAAACTGATCTAGGCCTAAGACACGACACCACCTCCTCTTAGTCCCCAGCAGAACCTCTTTCCTATTGATTAGTTAGTTCTTGATTCTCTATATTTTAATAAGCAGTGAAATATAATGTAAACACCCCAACAGAGACATCGCATACAGTAAGTTATTGCACAAGGAACTGGAAAGGGGAATTTGTGGCAATGAAACATTACTCCAACACACATTTGGATGTTTGCCAATGGCCTATTAGAACCAGGAAAATGCTGTGTTGTATTTCTATTTTTTTCTTAAAATAATGTTGAACTCTTAAAAAGCATTTCAACATGTAGGTAGGATATCAATTCAAATTTTTTAACAATTTCTCATTTTTTACATATTTTACTCAAACTATAAAATATATATTCAATTTTTCATGTTGTTAGTCAAAGTGGACTTGTAAATAATTCAAGATCACTATCACTTGAGCTTCACAATAGAAAATCCTTTTAGCAAGTTCAGCTCCTGCCAGCTTGATTACCTAATAATTTGCATATGGATAGAATTTGATGAGCGACCCTTCTTTTGGTTTATGAAAGAAAACCAGTTTGGAAAATAAATAATCTTTAGTAATACTATATTAACTTTTTAAGCTAAACTAAATAAATCTATCTGAATGAGCAACGAATGTAAATAGGAAATTGGTTAATAAAACTCACAATGCATTCTGGAGTGGAATGCAAACAAAAACAAGCTAAAAAATTCGTGGAAGATTACCGCTATTTGTTAATAAAATCTCTTTTTCAGACAGTAAATTTTCATTAAAAATTCGTGGATACATGTCTAAAAATTCTATAAGCTTAAGTTAATTTAATACGCTATTAAAAAACATGAAGGAAGTTATCGCATCTTGTTGAAGAGCAAAGAAATAACTTCACAAAAGCTCGTTAAAATAATTTTCATTAGAAGAATTTCCAGACGACAGGAAATAAGCCATATCTTTACTCGAGATAGACATGATAAGACATCAGTGACATTCAAGAACTAAAGTTAGGTATTAAGCTTAATCAAACAAGGTGTCCATATCTCTTTTCACTCACAACAATTCATCGTTGCTAAGTGCAATTAGAACTTCATTACAGATTGCTTATATCAAAAAAGGAGGAACACTTACCTAGTCCGATGGAAGGAACAGCTTTTTCTTTGGCAAAGACAACTGTATCAGCATTTATTGGCAATCTCAAACCCTGGTTCGATTTCAAAGGCCTTTGTCGCATTTGGTCGATAGTTGGCGTACAAACCATGTACCTTCCTACATTTTCTTCCACACCAGAGTCAATTACGGTACAAACGGGAATGTCTAAAAGTCCTTTCATGTGTCTTACCCTTTGTGGATGCGGGTTATGCCTCGCAAAAAAAGGATTTTTGCTGTTTCTGTTAGGAAAACTACTTGTACTTAGTGACGACGAACTCCTTGGCCATGCGTACCGACTTGTTAGTGGCATTTTGTCGTCAAAATGTTCTTGAACTGTGCCTCGAACGAGAAGTGGCTGCCCTCCGCTTGGCGTGAACGTAGGCATATCTTCCATTCCCAGGTGAAAACAAGAATAATTTAATGTTTTAGGAGTCGATCTCGGGAACTTGGGTAACTTTAGCGCGTTCCCTCCAAATAATAAAGTTATCCGATGTCAACTGGTCACACAGTGTAATCATTCCGAGACTTTTAATTGGCTGTGGGGTCGCTATAGAAACGTGAATAGCAATATTCATTCAATTTCTTGCATAATTATTTTTCTTTTTAAATTTTTCGGCATCTCAGTGGCTCACCAACCATTCAACATGTTCAAAGAAAATAATGGCTTATTATCCTGGGATTAACAACCAACTCATTCAAGTAAAAATAATTATCTTTTTTCTTCTTTTTTCTTTTGTCACCGTTCTTAATTCCAAGCAAACAATAAAGTTACCGTCAGTCACGTAAAGTTGCCATATGTCTCTAAATTATCTTTTTTTAATCAGTGTCTTTTATAGTTTCCCATATGAGAGGTAATAATAGAATAAAAACGAGTTGGTTGTAAAAGAATCGCGAAGTAATCAGATACAAAGTGAGTTTCTAACGGCAAACTGATCCTCACGGCAGAAAAACAGAAGCAGAAGCAAATAAAATAAGTATATGTAATCGCATGGGCCCGAGTAAAATAGTTTAAGGATTAATATCACGCGTGTTTTCAGAAGCTGTAGGCGACGAGGGCAATTTCTACAGCTTCTGAAAACACAAATGATATTAATCCTTAATTTTACGAGGGAACATGCGATAACTTGTTTATAATGTAGAGGGCAAAATTATTGGGAAACTTTTCAGACTTTTTAAAAGTCAGTCGGACTTGAAACCACCCGAAGTGAAAATACTCTCTCGCAAACTGACAAGAAAAACTTTTCAACTCACTGTGGTTAAATAAATTTCTGTTCGGTCAAAGATACATTTAGGTGTTATATACATCAAGAGAACATAGCCTGATTTTTATCGTTAAAAGACACTTAACGACAAAAACAAAGAAAGTTTTATTTAAGCGTACCTGTGTTTTGAAGTTTTTGCCGCTTTGATAACAACAACAAATGGCGAGAGTTCAAACTTGCTTGCACGTGCTTTCTTTCACTTCTTTTAGCCTTATTTTTTCTCCAGTTAAACGTATATTTTTTTTTCAGCAAAACCTGTCGAAGTTCTTTTCTTTAGGTCCGCAGAAATCCGCATTTTTTCAGTGAAGTGATGGAACTTAAAACCCTTTTGTCGTCATGAATGAATTTCTTCGAGGTCTTCAACGTCGCAAACTGGCCTGCAGGCGCTTAGTTAATCCAAGATTTGACACAAACAATCGCTTCCTGATTGGCGTAAAATGCTGTAATTCACCTGTAGAATTCCTTTCTTAGGTATCTTCCGATTTCATTCCTTTTTTTTATAATAGAATCTCCGGCGAAACATGCGAGCGCTGCGTTTGTAAATTTTCTTCAAAATCCCGCCGAGCCGAACTGAATGCAACGACGACGCGCTCAACCAATCACGAGTGAGAAATTTTGATGCTCGACCAATCAGGAGCGAGTAATTTTGCCCTCAATTAATAAAAAATTCCCTCTTCGTCAGCCAATCAGCATTCAGTAATTTTGCCCTCCATATTATAAAATAAAATAAAAGTGGAATATAATAGTGCCCAATATTTCGCTTTGCAAAACAAAGTTTATTCAGGGGCATAATAATCAGTTGGCCTTTTGTGGGGAGAATATCGCGACTGGCCAGTGCTGTTATCTTTGGTACTGCAAAAGTGCGCCAGGCTTTAACCCCACTCATGATACAGAGCCCTTGTCCTTTTCACACTGATTTGGTGTGTGGTTTAAGTGGTCTTCACTGGACAACTTTGAAATTTTTGTGCTCAGCTTTTGAAGTACCAACAAGTTGGAAATGAGGTGTTTTAGCTTTCGTAACCGTTTGTAGCTGTTTGTCTCATGATATACTAATAATAGGGGCAAGATACCCAACTCCCCCTGAGGTACATCAATGTTGCTGTTTTGTCAAGGGATGGTTCCAATGTGATAATTCACATTATCATCTCTTGCGAAGAATTTAAGAAAAAACCTTTAATGCGGAAAGGTAGACCACGAAAAATTGTCGGCGATCTTGATATTTTATAGACACGTTAATAAAGTTTATTTATTATAATTATAAAAAGTTGCCGATAACAAAAAAAAAAAAACATTTCGATAACAAACGCGGCAGTTTTATCGTCGACAACTCGATAACGTTTTTCGACCGGCCTAATCATTGGTGACAACTAGTTGTCATGTTGCCAAACAAATGAGCACATGTGGCCACCCGGCTTTGGAAACGAAGTTGACATGCGCAGTGAACGTTCAATAGTTGAAAACCTCCGCTTAAAAAAATAATTACTGATCGACAATTTTGCCTCTGGTGCATGAAACGTTTGGTCGACTCATTTTAGTTATCGAATACACGCATTTGTCGACAATTATCTCTCTAGTTTGTCCAGACCTTGATCAGTCGTGGGAAGTTTTGACTGCATGTGTACAAGGAAAAATATCGATAAAACACAACTTCACTGCGGCTTGTTTTTTATCCTCGTCAGTTTCATTTGCTATAAGTCAGTTTTATATTCACGTTTGTAAGAACTACAGAAGCTTTTAATTGGATCATTTATTTATACTGAAGGTGGGTCCTCTGCGTAGATTAAGCTTGCTGAACCATGTATAAATAAATGCAAATAACTTTGAATAACATGGTGGCAAAAACTAAGTCAATTACAAAACTAATATAAACATTGGCGTGGCAATATCCCTTCAGTTACAACCAATTAGGATGTTATCGGCAGTCACAACAAAACGTGACAACTCTGATAAAGAATGCATTAAGCGTTAGTAATTGAAAACCAAAAGCTCAAAATATTGCCCTGATATAAAGGTCTATAAATGCAGGTGAAATCAAACCAGCCGTTGTTCCTGTCGTTAAAAATCACCAAGCTTGAATAATATCAATACATTAATATCAACTGAAATCTAACGGCCAAAGGCTAAAGCAGAGATGCGAAGCCGATCGAATTACAATGAAGGCTTGGCGCGCGGCGTGAATGAATCGAACTCAACCGGACACTCCTCTCCTGCTCTCACTTAACAGGTTAGTTGCGGACACAAAAATTAACTTTTGGTGTGTTTAATTTAACAAATGCGCAAACGTGTATTGACGTGATGTGTAAGCAATGATACTGGCAGCTTGATTTGGGAATATTTTATCGTATTCAAAGAGCGCAAGCGAAATATAATTAGTTTTCAGTTTCACCTGAATTTTTCAATCCCTGCGGCTTGGTCAAAAATAGGAAGAAAATAGGAGAAGTCTGCGTATATAAAGAATATTGCCGGCTTATTTTCATTTTAAGTATAGTGTATAATTTTAGTCAACGAATCTCTAAACGGTTCTTTTCTGAGGAAAGATTTCTTCACGCGGACTTTGAAATAAATATAAACAGATAGAAGGACCTTCAGGGACAAAATATTAAAGCAATAGATAAACTTATTTCACACTTACACTACCAGAATTGAGACTCTGTATACATTTCATTTGTCGCTGTTGACCCGCTTTTATTGAATAATTGTATACAAAATTTAGGATACAGTTCTTTTGCCCTTACAGTTTCTTTACTCGTGTTACAATGCTTTCGGAATTCTAATGACTGTAACGTTGTATTTCGCAACAGTTTTTCGAATATAAAATATAATTTTACCGTATATAATAAACTCTTTTCAAAGCACATTCACACTAACTCAATTTGTCCGCCCCACTGACATAAGTAAGAATATTAAGTTTAATGTTTTCGCGGGAGCCATTTAGATAGAATTATATGCACATTCAAAATTATTGAAAGTTAATTGAATACAAAGAGTCTGGATTCAAAATTCACTCATTTCAAAAATTATAAAACATATCGTGCAAGATCGACATTTAAATAACTGTAAAGACCCCTTACATTTGCCGGAAACTGTCCTCTGAACTATTCTATGCTCATTCACTAATTTTAAGTTAAGCATTGTTTCAAAAGAGTTGCTCCTCTCCAAATTTTCAATACGAATTTTTTTTAGTGATTATAAGAGGAATCCAATGTTATGACAAGCAGCTGGACACTCAATGATCATAATTATTGTTCTTACTCTAAAATTATTTATAGCAAATTGCATTCTCGATTTTCTGCAGTGGTTTTTGCACTTTCCTCGCAAAAGCGATTTTACCCATGGTACAGTATGTTAAAAATTTCAAAAAAGCTTGTTTGATGGCTGTCCTGAAAGCCTTTGTGGAAGCACAAAACGCCATAAAATCGAACACCAATAGAGATTGGTAGGCCTGTGGTTTTATGCGCGGTTTGGGGGGTTTCGAATTTTTTCTGATGAAGGGCTTAACGAAGGATTATTCTGATCTACTGGAGAATGGGAATGGCTTTTCTGCGGGAATTATCTGGATCCCTTGATAATTGTTTAAAATATTCTCTTCTGTTATCTCTTAATATTTCTTTTCCTCAGGCGGAATAACAATAAACATTTCACTAAGTTATGTACAACCTTCATAGCTGGTCTTGTTTGGAAATTTCATTTTATTTTAAACCTACGCCCCCCCCCCCCCCCTCCCCCCCCCTTTACTCCTGGTCCCACCTATATATATATATATATATATATATATATATATATATATATATATATATATATATATATATATATATATATATATATATATATATATATATATATATATATATATATATATACATATAATATGATACCCATTACATTTGCAAGATGTAACCCGGTTGGTGTCTTCAATGTCTTTAAGGTACAATAGTTAAACTTGATTAATTAATGACAACTATATTGAGACCGTGAGTTTCTGATTTCCACAGTGAGATGGTAATTTTGTCCAAGCTATGCCTAATGCAATTTGATATATTTTTTCTATTTAAAATATTTAATGGTGGTTGAAAGGCATTAAAATTTCAATTTAATTTTCCATAAAAGCTTATATTTTAAGGGCTTCCAAAGTCTTTGTAGTGTGAATTCGCACGAAGTTACTAAGTTCCACTTGGGTCGAGTGACCAAATGCGGCAGATTACTGTACACGGTGGCGGCTTATTACGGAAACTTAAACCTGGTAAATATTCCCTGCTTTTGCAACTTTGACATCTCAAGAACTTAAATATTGGTTACAACGTTTTCGTCGATTCTTACATTTATATGTAGCGTTTTCGGCAGCTAAGAAATGTATTTGTTTTATTAATAACACATGCAACCAACCGCATTAAACCATCTCAAGGCTATGACGAATATTTGCAAATTTACAGAAAAAAGCAATGAAACACTCCGACTATTGTTTTTCAATGTTTTTTTTTCTTGCAATCGTGTTTCCGTAACTGAGGTCCAGCCCAGTGCATTATGAGCCGCATCATGCTTGGCTCATTGTAATTGTAATCCGATTTCCATTTCGTGGAATTACGATTTAAAAGCATCAATTTTGAAACATTTTAACAGTGTGCTTATTTCCTTTTAATACCTTTTCATTTTCAGCAAAAGCATTGATTATTTAATTTCAAAGAAAACCATATTGAAGCACCTGAAACACACGCCTTGATCAGAGGTATGCATTCTGTGGACGACACTTCCGACTTCGTTAGTTGCTGGTAGAGCAAATCATTCCAATTGGTATTTTTAATACAAATGAACTGCTGTCATTATATTCTCCCATTTAACTGCAAATGAAAATATGTTTTCTTAATCAACTCTTTCTTTTGCAGATAAGCTGGATGCGAAGATAAGACCGAGCGGAAAAAGCCTCTCCAATAAATGGCTTTCTGTCCTCTCTGGTGCCCATAACAAATGCTGTCTGTATTCTAGCAACTTCAGTAACAATTATCTTCGGAAGAAAGATGTGTCATTATACAAGCCACTTCTTTACTTGCACACTTGACTCTGCTGAGGACAATTGAAAAAGTCGCAATTCAATTAAATTCGCCAGAAACCTTTGCTAGCTGGCCCTTGGAAATAACAACAGTGCGCCGGTTTCGTTATCAGCCAGCAGCTCTGGGAAAATGACGCTGAAATTTCAACATACGAGACAATCTTGGAGATTTATAATCCTTCTGTTTACATTAATACTCTATATGTGTATTTGTGCGATCGTTTTTAGCTCGTTGGAGAAAGAAAACGACCAAAAACAGTATGAGCTTTATCAAGGCTTAAAGCAAAGTTACAAACGAAAGTACAATATGAGTGAAGATGATTTTATGACCTTTGTCACAGACGCAAGCATTTTGTACAAGAGAGGGTACAATGGCAACTACAAGGACTACTGGAATTTTTATCATTCTTTTTGGTTCACTACGACGGTGGTTACAACTATGGGTAAGCGTTGTCTTAAAGTAAAATTACACATTAATTATCCGGCTTGCGTGTAGACGTATACATTTGGACAACGAAATAATCGATGCCGGTTTATTGCTTGGATGGGTTTATATATACATGTATGTTTATACTGGCCTGATTTTTAACGTGTAACTGTGTTTTATTTAATTTTACATCGTTTCCTCCCCCTACATTTCTTGTAAAACTTTAGTAATAAGATATCTTGACAGAGGCTCCCCATTTTATTTATACTTATTTAACGGAGGTGTCATTTCATTCAGCTATCCCTGCGAGAACAGACACTTTTTCTTTTTTCTTAGCTTAAAACCAAATCAAACTTTTAGAAAAATCAAACCGCTGAAGTGCAATAAAAAATGATAAGGATTTTGACGTTTTTAAGAGAGGAAAAGCAACATCAGGTTGTCATTGTGAGATAACTTCCTTATCGAGAATAACTGAGGTGTTTCAATGGTGTCGTTTCCAACATGTCCAAGATAACATTTCTATTTTTCGCATGTAGAATATCTGATCGCTTTTAATTTTCCAGTGATCAATATTAAAGATCTAATATACATTTTTCCGTTTTGAAGACCAATTTGATAACAGAATGGAAAGAAAGCATTCATTTTCCGTCGCCAAGTTGTAAGATGTCGGAATACGCTGTTTGGCCTAACAAAACTAATAACTTTTAATAGAAACAAAACAAGAATGCACTGAATGCAAATATCTGCCGGATGAGAGACACTGGGGTGTAAAATACTTTTGTTAAAAAGGGTTTAGTCTTAAATGGAAAATGGTTATTCAATATAATAACATTGTAGTATAACTGAAGTGGCTACCCTGTTTAAATATTTGTTGTTTTTGTTGTTGTTGTTGATGTTGTTGTTGTTGTTGTTGTTCTTCTTCTTATTATTATTATTATTATTATTATTATTATTATTAACAGAATTTTCTAAAATTGATGGTGAAATTTGAAACCGCATAGCTTATAAATTAGCTTCCCTGGAATGTACCTGTTTTCTTCAATTTTAGCCTTAAAAAGTCTTTTATGATAAAATTTTCAAGGATTTTATTCCGCACGCTAAGATGACTAAGACTGTTGTGTAGTTGTAGTTCTGTGAGGCGGCTCGGGGTGAACCTTCCAATTACTCCTTTATACCCGATGTTTTGATGTTCGCATCAGCCAATGTAAACACATGCGCCGGACTTTCTAAACACATGCGCCGGACTTTCTATCTTTTACAAACCGCTGCTCTACTTCAGAGACCAAAAGCTTGTAAAGTAAGGCAACTTCGTTTCCAGGGTGTCTCTGGACAGAAAGAAGAGAGACTCTGGGAACGTGGTTGGAATCCAAAGAAACTTTGGTGCTGCATCATGGTCAAGCCCAAATCATATACCGTCCAGAAGGACGTCGGACACCTTATTGAGACTTACATAACGGTGTAACCGGTTAGCTTTCAGTTGAGGTTTATAGGGGTAGCAGTTTATATAGTTAAATTTAGAACCCAGCAACCCGAGAAGCTAGGTGGTACAGTGGTACGGTAGACTTTGTAAGCCTAAGCCTACCTGAAGTCACAGCTTCAATCCTGAGTGGGGATTTTAGATTTTCTTTTTTACACTTAAAAATTTATTGAAAATAAGTGTCGACATTACGTTATATAAGTCTCAATAAGGTGTCCGACGTCCTTCTGGACGCCGGTATGATTTAAGCACAACCCTGCATCAGTGGGGAGGTGAAGCACTGAAATTGGGTTTCAAGAATGATGCAGAATACTGTAATAAAATTTGTGCGGTGTCTTTTTTTTAAAAAAAGTCAGACATTTCGGGGATAATCCTTTCGAATTTATCAGTGTTTGCGTTCCCAGAAAGAGGATTTAGTAAGAGGATCAAAGGCTGACGCCGTTTAGGAGGTAAAAGCCTGAGTCAGTACAGACGAAGGAGTACTATGAACGCTTATTATGTTTTCACAGTTTTTAAATCTCGTAAGGATGGGCCATTTACTAAGAATCAACTGAGTTGATAAAACCAAATTATAGAGCTTAAATAACTGGTTAAATGGCAAGAAACCGTATACGAGAATACCGTTGCTTGTACGCTAGATCAATTGAATATAAAACTATAAGGTAAAAACTCTAAACTTTAAAAACTCAATATGTTTCTCAATGCGTTACTTTCCTCTCTACAGGTTTTGGACATGTCGCTCCCCTGACATTTGGTGGTCGTTTTTTTTGCATTTTCTGTGCCTTATTTGGAATTCCATTAAATTTAGTTGTCCTAAAAACCGTCGGTGAGCGAATCACAAGATATATCCACAATACCATAAAACAAATTGAGAAGAAGTACTGCAGACGAAGGAACCCCTCCCACGTGGGGATTAAAGCTGCTGGCGTGTCATTCACGATGATGTTGATGGTGCTTCTGGTGGGTGGGGCAGCAGATATGATCTTTGACGGTTGGACATTTTTTGATGGAGTTTATTTTAACTTTATTGCATACAGTACCATAGGCTTTGGAGATTTATTTCCGCGCGTAGAAGAAGCCTCGAAACTCGATGAACTTGGTTTCGGCGAAGGTGGCAAGCGTTTGTTCGCTACATTTATCATGATGAGTTTTTTGATCGTAGGATTGTCTGTCACATCAACAGTTATATGTTCAATACTAAGCGCTATCGAAGAAATGTCACAGGTTCCGGCAACCTGGAGAAGTATAAGTCGATCAACTATATTTAGTCAAGACGATTCGGTTAAGTTAGAAAGCATCAAACAAGAAACAGATAAAGGAGAGCGGCAAGATTGGAAGAAGCAAATCAATGACAACTGTAACAATTCTGAACTGAATTGTCAAGAGAGTGACAAAAATAATCCCGGTTGAACACATGAGCTGAAATATATATACCAACTTCTCTGCAGATCAGAGGCTTACGGAGCGTCGGGAAAATTGAACGATGTGCGGGGAGGCGCAAAAGATGAGAAGATGTGGATGAAATCATAACTTGTGACCATTCAAATGAAAACGATTGAGCAATACTTGGCTGTGGTGCTGTAATGCTATACAAGAGGTTTCAACTTTTTAGTCTTTGGATGAAATCCTCAAATTATTTAAGACACTAAAATAAAAGCCATCCCCCCCAGCAGTACTTTTCTGTGGTATTGTTCATTATGCTGAACAGGCTTCTAACTTTTGAGTCTGTGGATGAAATCCTGGTGTGACCATTCAAATGAAAGCTATTGAACAGAACTTTCCTGTGGCAATGTTATTATGCTGTACAAGGTGGTTCTAACTTTTGAGTCTGTAGATGAATTCCTAAAGTGTGATCATTCAAATGAAAGTTACTGAGCAGTACTTTCCTGTGATACTGTTTATTATGCTGTACAAGGTGGTTGTAACTTTTGAGTCTGTGGATGAAATCCTAAAGTGTGTTCATTCAAATGAAAGCTACTCAGCAGTATTTTGTGGTGCTTTAACCCCCGTTTCTCTCAGATGGAGTGGTTAAGACTTTTTCCATTGACCAGGACAGGGATGGGATAGAATAATAAACTAAACGCATGCTGAACTAAAGGTTATTTTTTTACTTTGAATTTTTTAAACTTACTTTTCTGTCGCACACGTTAAATAAAATACCGGTACATGACTCGCGTGTCCGGACTTTAAAAAGCCAAGTTTTCCCTTTTCAAAACATTGTTATTGACCACCAACATTTTACAACAAAATTTTAAACTGTCACGACATATCAGTCTGAGAGAGAGAGTGTACAATCCTTTCCATTTGACTGCATACTTGAACCCATGTCAAAATTAAGCTCTATAGTATTTTCCTGGATATATTTCGCGTTAGCAGTCCCCATAACTCCGATCGTCCGTGGAAACCAAAAACGGTTCCAGTTATCAAGGGTTGGATTCTATTGCAAATACATCTCTGGCTTACATGTCTGGCTGTTCGACTGCGTTCTTTTGTGTCAAATACAAATACTTTAACGCTAGCGCTGCTGCTGTTGTCACCATAACTGCATGTTCTCTAATATGGTTATCGTTCGAATGTGCATCTTTGTGTTAAACTTGCAATCCCCACAGGTTGTCCTTACAATTACGGCGCATGCCTTCTCCAAAATGAATTAAATAATAATTTAACTTCTGGTTCACGTAGTTCCAGGTATTTTTCTTGAGTTGGACGAATGTATTATCGCACATGTTTGACACCACAATTCAGCTCTATGATTTCTCCAAAGTAGAACCATTAAAATTCTGAACACAGTTTCAGGCGATTTTCTTCGCTGTTGCAAATGTAAGAAAAACCAAAGCACCCAATACGAGAAGGACGGCGTTCAGATTAAAAACACTGTCCCAACTGTGGAAAACTTCCAACAAATAACCCGTGATTAGTGTACCAACAATGCCTAAAAAAAGATACAAAACCAATCATATTGATATTTGTGAAGAAAGAAATTGCCACAAAGGGAACATGAGACCGAAAGAAGGAATTGTGACGAGGGCACGACGTTTCTGGGAAAAATGACCCGCGCCTCGTTACACTTCTTATTTCTTATTTGAAAACAGACAGTTAGAAACTGCTGTTCGTCCAAACAAACAAAATTTCATTCAGTGTTGCTTTCTAAACCAAAACAATAAAAAAAGACTTGCAAGTTGTTGTTACATTATCATTAATTATTGAAAACTATCGTTTTTGATGTTTTTTTTTACCATACCAAAAAACTCTAAAGCGATGTTATTCCATGGAGCAATTCAACGTACCTGAAAATGCTCCTGCAGAATTCATTATACCTAAAAGTACACAAGAATAAAATGCATAAAAATAATCAAGTGAATATAAACCGTGTATATTAACAGGCAGTTTGTGCAAGAAATCCATAATTATGGCTAATACACAATCTGTCAAGCAGAACAAGGTCATCCTTACACAACAACGCATTTTAATAATGAGCCTGTAGTGGTAATACTGATATGTCTCTAGTTTACAGATGAATTCAAGATAGTAAGGAGAGTTCTTACCAAAGAGCGTTCCTGCAAACTTGGGTGACATGTCTTGGGGTGTAACAGGAGATCCGGCATTCCCCAATGCATTCAGACTCATTGCCATCATCATACAAAACAATGCCTGACTGAATGAGCCGGCTTTGTTAATGAGTATCATGAAAAACGCCCCACCGCACATGGACAGAGTCTGTTAGACGAAAAATATTTAATAAATAATTTGTTTCATTTGTAAATACCTGCAATTGTTACCTCTCAACCGTTTATGCTCAAATAGTGATTAACAAATTTCTCCTTGTATGTAATATCAATGGTTAATCGACCTGAGAGGTCATGGGAATTACATGTAAGTTGATGATCACCCAATTTTCTCCCAACTTGTTCTTTAAGAAACATACATGTGTGGGGCCAAGAAGAGAAAATTTGTATTTTGATATTAGGGGTTAAAAGGGTAAAGTATAAATGAAGTCCCATGGCATGTTCAACTTTCAGTTAACTTGATAATGCTACTAGGGTAACATCCAAATATATTTGATCAATTCGTTTGTTTACTTTTTTTCTTAACAATGTACATTACCTGAAAAAATTTCCTAACAAATGTTACTGAGAACCCTGTAGGAACAATAAAAGGTCATAATTAACAAAAATATAACTGAATAGGCCACTGTATAGGCCATGGTGTCACGTGGTTAAGGTGGCAGACTCTCCATCTGAACGTCAGTGATTTGAGCCTGATTTTTGCTATGATAATGATAAACACTCAAAGCCAAGAGCCGAAACTACCATGCACTATTTTTCATCATTTCAATCATAGGAAGACTGTTTTCACATTCGTAAAATAAATGCTAGCCTCTGAATGAACACCTGTAGCATGCCATCTGAGAATGATAAGAGGGGGTTGTATTTACAGGATAGTATGATAATAACAATGCTGGAAAGTAACTTTCAGGTGGAATAGCATCCCATCTAGGCGCACAGAGATGTAGAGAGGGTGGGTCTGATATATTATTTTAAAATAAATAAATAATCTTTATTGTTGATAAAAAGACTAATAACAAATGTATGAGGTTACATGTATAACAATAAGAATTATAAGGGATATAAACTAAACTAAACTAAACTAAACTAGAATTAGACTAACACATTCAATAAAGTTAAAAAGGCATCTATTTACAAAATGTACGCTTAAATCGTTCAGCACGCACCTTTGGAAGAACAAAGTCGTGGCCACGATCTCATAATTTCCTTCCTCTTTTGGGGGGTAGGTGGTCACTTAATTCATTATTGGGGTTATCAGTTTTTTAATTGGTGCATTGCTAATGACAGCTCTTTTTTTTCACATTTTGATGAAAAAAAAAGATGAATATTTTATATTGACCACTCACCTTTTCTAATCATGCAATCAGCCACACGTCCTACTATCAGTGCAACAGGAAAATACATGAGCCAGGGAAGAACATTAAATACCCATTTCTACAAAGAAATAAATAGTGATAATATCAGTACAAACAACAACAACAGCAGCAAAAAGAAACATCTGACAGAAAAAGTATCAAACTGTGGGTGTTTTGATAAAAACTAAATATTTTATGCCGGGGAACCAACTGTTAACATGTACATTTTGTAAAATAAATGTCGTCACTGACTGCAATGACATGTATCATCTACAATCACCAAAATTCATTAAAATTTTCCATACTTGCTTATATTTTGTAAGTATACCATTGGGATGCATTATTGAAGGAATAGTAAATGTCACTAAGTACATTGTTGAGTTATCATGCAGGCCGGAATTTTATAAACCACAAATGAACTCCTCAGAGAAGCACAGGCAACAGGCAGTGCTGCTCACACAGCTCAGGTGTTTTTTTTTTTACTTCCCAATTGCTTACATAACTCAACTTGTAAGGCATGAAAAGCAAGTTTACTATTTCATTTATAAAATGTCTTATGATTTGCACGAGTTTGTCCCAGTGGCATAGGGCCCATGTTTTATGATGGTATAATGAACTTCATCTGAACATCACCAAAGTAGTAGTAGTAGTAGTATAATGTGTAATGTGTAGAGTGAAGACATGATCCTTACTGTTGTGTAAGATCATTAATTTTCTTCACTTTACATTCCCTATCTGCAGTTCATTTCATATGATTCATTCAGATACCTAATTTGTCAATATGGAACATGTAGCTTACCTTACTTCCGGGGTAATGCTCTTCAAAGTACATAGGAAGCCATGCAAACACATTCCAGAATGCGCATCCCTGGCAGAAATGTGCTATAACAAGGCCCCTGAAATGAGTTTTTCAAATGAAACATTATACATGTACATGGCAATTCCTGTTTTCATGAGAAGCTTTGTAAAAGTGTAAATTCTGTCAAGTGTGATCATCCAGGTTAATGTAGTTCTGTTCTGAAAAGAATTGTTGTTATTGACATTGACTGAAGTTTCAACAACCTGAGAGGAAGTCATCTTCAGAGTCATGTGAATTGTATAACATCATATATATTATTAACTTTTGATCACTGTTTAGATTTGTAAAATTTTAATATATTCATTGTAATCATTGAATTACTTAAAAAAAAACTCAATAAAAAAACTGATCATCAAGTTAATGTGGAGGAGCAGTGATACGTCTAGTGTCTTCACATTACAGAAGTTCGCGTGAAAAACTTGACATTGATTTTTTTTTTGCAAAATTTTTACTACAGCCAGGTAATGAATTACTCGTGTCAGAAATGCAAAAAAAAATGGGGGCTCACTGACTTTGTTTCGAGAGATAAGATATCTGAAAGGCGACATGACTAATTTTGAAAAATCGGTTTCCTTACTCAATGTGGCCCCAATGTCTGTTAGTCTAAAAATATTGTAAATCAATCTTCAAAAAACAACTTTCTATGCCATAATAATATGGCTCTGTTAAGCACATTAAATCAACTTGTCATGTCCCTAAAAGTAAACCTAATCTTTAACAAGTCAAGAGCATTTTGCAAACCCTCAGACAGTCGCAAGTTGGGATTTAAACTTCCTACATTGATTTTTTGTCCATTTTTTCACAATATGTCAAGAATTAGTAAAGAAAATTGTCTATCGCCAAAAAAGAAGGGGTCACCGATCATCCAAGCAAGTTAACTATAAGTAAAGTTAATGCAACAGCTACCATCCCTTTATGTGTTTAGACTTCTTCCTTTTTGCGTGCTCCTGCATGGCATGGCATGGCATTGCAACAGGGATTGCGTGCGCAGTAAGGATGTGCATAAACAATTAGCACAATTAGGGTTACTCATGTAAGCACCATCTTAGTGATTGTACAATCATGTATAAACGATACAATTCACTCTTCACATCTAATAATATTAAGACATTTAAGTTAGATCAGGGCTGAGCTGTTGCTAGTTTATTTGCATGTAAAGTTGTCAATATCTTTAACAAGCTATTAAGTGCAAATGAGCACTTCATGACTTATGCAAGCCATGTACATATCAATGGCCCAGCTTGTACATTACCTACGTAAGACAAGAGTTCTATAAATAATCCTATTGTCATTCGCCATCCAGTTGGGTACTAGCAGAATATTACAGATACCACGCAGCTCTTCAGAACCTCTAATTTCATTGGACCCGGGTATCATGCAGCTCTATTGTTTACAGGGCTAGGGTCCACTGTTGTGTTGGTTGTTCTACTGCTTTCTCAGCCAATCAGAGAAGACCTTGTAATAGCTGTGTACTGTCCCATAATATTAGGGAAGGGGTAGAGCAGTGGTACTTCTAGTCACTTAATGCTACAGAAACCAAAGTTACACAGCAACAGTTGTGGGATTTTAATACTCACCACACAGCTGGGTGTCTTGCAAACACTCCCCATGGTACATTGACTAAAGACGCTCGCTCATAACTACTGGGTTCAACCATTTTAATGTTACCAAGTGCAAACTGTTGTTGCTCTGGAAGAAGTAAATAGAATCTCCAAAGATATGCCCATAATAATGCCATGAGACCATGAAAAATAAACACACTATGCCAGCCAAACTGGGAAAGAAATATTGAACCAAAACTGCCCATAAACAAGGTTCTATGGAGAATGAAAGAAGATATTCAAGATTACTTATAACTAAAACAACAATTTCCTTTAAGTCTATGAAAATAGATACATGTACAGTGTATTATTCAACTATGCTGTCATTTAACCATATCAGGGCAAGAGAATGTACAAAAATATGCAAGCATATTAACCCTAACCCTAACCACTGTACCATATCAGTTTGACAGGTTAGGAACAGAGTGAAGTTAGTTGTAAGTGTGCGCACTCAGGATGAGAGTGAAATACTGGGCAAAAAAATAAATCCCATATTTGATAGTTTGACAGATAATACGCTTGGATATTTTACTCATTGCTCACATTTTTCCTTAACCCTACGGAGCTCAGAAAAATACTACGCAACTCATAAAAATTAATATCCACACATATTGCCTGTCAAACCATGAAATAAGGTGTATTTATTACACTTTGAAAGCCCCCTATCTTATGAATCATTGTCTGGGAAATGACTGCAAAAAAATTCAGTTGCTTCAAGTTGATCAGCAAATGTACTGACTGTGTCATGTGTTGCTGAACTTTGAACAAAGCTGATTAATGTGCTAAATATCATAAATTAAACGAGAGCCTACCTCTAATCCCTATCAAAAACATTTGACACAGTCACATTAGATTTGCTTTGTTAAATGTTCACCAAAAATGAAGCTTTTCATTTTAGTAATAATTATTAGTAATTAATATTATCCTTGGATTTGTGCATGGCACTACTTAGGTCCCTGGCAAGTATAGATGCTTGGCAAGGGGCACAGCTGTGCAACAATGTAGTGCACCACAGCTCAATTAAAGAGGGGCTTTTTCAAAGTCCAGGTACAAGTTAGAACAAACAGTATAATATTGCATACAAGTACTTACCCTACTGGGCCACCAGCAAATATTGTACTTGTTAAAAATGTTCTGTCTTTAATTGGAATTCTTTTAGCTATGATGTTTGTTAAAGAAGGATAGTGCAGACCTGAAAAAAGGAGATGTTTCATATTATTTATAAGCTAACAGGAGTAACTAATAATTACACTGAACTCTCTCTGAGCCAGATACTCTTGGGACCAACTCAAACTGTCTGCTTTACAGAGTGCTGCAGTATTTTGAAGGTGTCTGCCTAAAAGAGAGTTAAGTTACAGACAAACAAGTGAAATTCAGAGACTTTGCCTTACAGAGGTGTCTGCCTTGCGGGAGTTGACAAATCCTTTTAACCCTTTAAGCCCCAAGGGTTTTTGTGTTTTTGAGCAATTTCCTGCATACACACGCGCCATAGGCTTTCGTGACTCCATATGTGAAGTTACCATTGAAAGTGCTGCTGTTCTAAAATACTGAAGGCTCGAGTTTACTGGAAACGTCATTGTGACGTGGTCATTTTGCTTCGTTCTCAATAAAGGCTTCAATATTATGTTTCTGCGATTTTTGGTACATGTAAGTTTACAGCCATTTTTCATCTTTAGTAGCTGCCTGATGAGCATCATTAAGCTTGAAGGTAGTTCAGAGTCCAGTTTCTCAATGAAACGAGTTAGGTGTTGTACTTCGTTAACGAATTTGGCTCACTGCTTGTTGAACTGGAAAAATGGCCGCCATGAAACGAAGTAGCCTTTGGGACTCGACTCTGGATGAATTTCTCGACCTACCATGGCATATTTTGGAAGTTGCGACCACTGAAGAACACAACAAGCGCGAAATTTCGGTGGTAGGTCAGAGTGGCTGTGGACTTAGTATAAATATGAAATGTGTGGGGGAAGAAATTAACCCTGTCCAAAATTCTTGCTATTTCCCGGCATGCAGTGTGGTGGTGATGTTGAAAATCGAGGCAAGGCCAGGATGCATTAGAACGAGAGACTGTAGCTCGGCCCGGGCAACGAATAAGAGCAAACAAAATCACTTCTAAGGTAGGACTAGGACTGAATTAATTTTTGCTATGAATGTTGACTTTTGGGTTTGCAACGATGATTTCAATAAAAAAAACTGAAGGCAAAAACATGATTTTTGTTGCTTTTCTATGACGTTAAAAACGGTCATTTTTGTTCTTGTCAAAATTCAAATGCTAATATTTTGCAAAAATTGCTGACTTTTTTGTGTTTATTGGGTATCTCAATTGAAAGAACTTTCTAGTCAATGCTCACAACTGATAGTTAGGGCAATGTTCGCACGATTGAGGAAATTGCAACGTTTTTAAAAGCAGTGGGTCTTGTAGTGCCATTTGGCACTCTTGGGGGTTAAAGGGTTAATTTAATTTGTTTTATTGCTTTTGAACGTTTTTCTCTACCCTGTGAGCAGATGGTTTCTCCTACCCTACAAACAAGAGAGAAACTGATAATAATAGCTATGTCATAGCATAGCATTTGGTGAAGGAGAAACCAACTGCTTGCAGGGTAGTTTTTGTAAAATTGCCAATGCATATTATTACTGATCTTACTGCTCAGTTTAGCCATGTTATTTTTATAGTTGTGTTATGGTAGTTACTTTGTCCCTACCCAGAAATTAAAATTTGTCTTTGATGACCAACCTTGTGAGAGTCCAGTGCACATTCTTGCAGCTAGCATTATCATTGTTGGAGATACAAAAAATACTGAAGACACAGGAAGGAATGGTACCAGGAGGGTTAATATTGACCAAACAATGGCTGCAGATCCTAAAATCACCTCACCGCCATATTTATCACTTAAAAAACCACCAACAATTTGCGCGGGCATGTATCCCCAGAAGAACGCAGACATAACTGCTCCCTGTGAAAAGAAAAGATATATAATATTTAGATGTCAGATGCATAGTAAGAGCACAGCCCCTATAACCCCAAAAATACCATAATAATCTTATGTGCAGGCTCAGCCTCACTGGGGTGTAATTATTCAAGTCTCCTTTGTTAGAATAGCACAATGGCATTCAGAGTACATGTAGGAACGCTAGGACGTAGCATTGTGTGTTTGTATACAAATGTGCACCGTGTACAATTTTCCAAGCATGTACGACGACCTGACTGATGTCATAAAACCTAATACTGTATTTTTTCAATTAAACGCCGCTGGCGTTTATTTCAAACTTGGCCTAGTGGACCCGGCGTTTCTTTGAATCAGTACTTTTTTCTTGCCCACCATTTTTAAAGAAAGGATTATTATTTGTTTTTCTTGGCAGCCGTGTGCCTCGCCCTTGAATATTAAGTTTATTATACCACAAATAAACGTTTGAGGGGCTTACTTACAACTTCCTCTATTATACCCGGCGTTTATTCGGTGCCCGGCGTTTAATCGAGAAAATACGGTACAATACAATACAACCTAACACCACCTAACACAATAATTATACATCACAATACAGTCGTCGTACACGAGCCATGACCCAAAAGAAAACAAACAAGCATTTTCACAGTTTCTGTTGGCTATTAAATCTGCCTAGTTCTACTTTGCACTGCAGTTGCGAAAGCAATGGCAAAGACCTCTGAAGTGAGTTTAGCATAAGCTTATATATAAGGGCTATGCAGGGTAAATGAAACCCCCAAAATACCACCAAACTTACATCAATCTCCTTATCCCATTTCATGTCTGAGCTCATGGCCGCCATACACAACGGAACAGCTGATCTTGTCGCGTACAACAACAGAGTACCACAAAACATAGCCACTATCCAATGCCTTCTCTGGTTCTCGGGCCACTGAAATGCCGTGTCTCCTTTGTGATTTTCATTGCCCATGTCGATCTTCAAACGTATGGGCGTCGAAGATGTCATATTTTGTTAGCGTACAAATTAAATTGGTTTTCACTTGTTGGTTTATGGTGGATTGTTTGTAATTATAAGCTACAATAGCTATCCACTTTCAAAACGCCACATCAAATCGATCATGCATAAGTCGACATCATCACTTGAAAATTCGTCAAGCGTTACGAAATGACGATTTCGCTTTAAATATATACGCATGTATTGTGTCTTGTGTAATAGGAGTTGATCCTACGATGGAATGGCGCCTATATAACACAACCTACCTCTACCAAATGATCACTACAAATTTGAAAATCTTCCTTGCCATGTCTGACCGGCAAAACGCCGAGTAACCAAGCCTGCTAAATTGGTAAAAGAAAACATACAGAAAATACCCAGGGGAACATTCCAGGGGTTTCCGGAATCCCCCCTTTTCTCGGCATATTAACGAGAAGTAAAAGCAGAATCCTTTCAGAAAAAAATAAAGAAAGGAGGAGACTGTTTCAATGGGAAAACGAGAAACCGGAAGTTGGTGCCATTTTACGTTGTGAGCACTTCACTTTAAAAACTTTTTCCTTTTTGAACGTGACATGCGCATACGTTTTGAATGCCTGTGTAACTGTTTTTAGTCTAGCACACGACCCATCAAGCATGTTGGCTGCTTTAATTACTGATCGTGTTTAAATAAAGGATCTACTACTAGTAATTTCAATGTGAAAGTGAGTGCTGGCGAAGGGGTATAAAACAGTGGGAAGTGAATTGAACATTGGACAGCTCCGGTAAATTTTTTCAACTTTTTAAGGGAAGGTGTTTAAAGGGTGAGTAGAGTAGGCTTTCCCTGGGTGAGTTGTAAAAATTACTACAGCAAGTGGTGTTTTTGAAAATTGCCCAACCATAGCCTTACTGACTTGTATTACCCACACTGCTAAACTAACTATGGACTATGGGCTGCTTTATAAAGAAACCTATTGCCAAGAACTTATTGTTCAAGTTACAGATATTTTAAAGGCGGATACAGGTCTTGAAAGAACTGCTCGGCTGCGGACATCTGTTTTCTTAACCTATAATAAAACATACCTCACTCTCATGTTTTATGATATTGTCTTTTGTTTTGTAATTAACCTCACACTGCTACGGCAAAATATTGCACTGAAACAGATGTCTTTTATTCTCAATACGAGCTCAGTAAGGCTGACGCGCTAATCGCAACCGTAAATACTTTGTTGTTTTCAGTAATTAACATCACACTACTACGACAAAATAATGCACTGAAACAGGTGTCTTTAATGATTTATTTTCAACAGGAGCTCAGTAAGGCTGACGCGCTTGCAACCGTAAATACTTTGTTGTTTTCAGTCACTCAGTTTGGGCTTCAGTAATATTAGCACAAATGACAATCATATCTACCTCCATTCTAATCCTGTTCATAGTTACCTCCACTATTAACCATTTATTGGACATTGGGTAAGTGTCAGCTGTTTGGAGAACAATAATCAAGTTATTTATCAATCAGTACAGATGTTTCTTTGAATTCTTTTTCACTGCTATCTTTCCCGCCGACGATTCGACCTAGAAATCTCACGAACCGACTTTATACGTCGATTGTGTCTGCTACATAATTAACTGTAACGTTGTAAATTTAATCAAGCTTCTAAAATGTTTGACCAGTGCTATGCAGAAACAGTGACCGTTTGGACCGTTTGCTACTTCTTAGAAAGAGTTGTAGAGTTGATTGTAGCTTGTATCTACCCGAATAATACGAATCGCCGGCTTCTTGCCGCCTGAATTCTGAAATTCGGACAGAGTCCTAGCTTTTAACTATATATCGGTAACCTGCAATAAATGAGAATTTTTCTGTTGAAGGCCGACGATGCTAATCTTTAGGGTTCGGGTGCTCTAGAAAAACAATAACATGAAAGTTTACACAGCGTTAAGCTTTTTTCTTTCCAATTGATCAAACATCCAATAAGGTATACATTTAAAGTATGTACTGTGCTGGCTACTCAGATAAATTCGTTTCTTTGTGTCTGTATAATGAATGCAGGCACAAAATTAACTTTCAATTCAAAATGACTGCTCGCCGCATCACCGTTATTTTCTTTCTTTTGTTTGGCGCGAGAACTGAGTCCGAGAGAATACAAACGGATCGAGCTGTGAACGGCAAAGCTGCAACGTTGATTTCAACCTTCATGTGCGTTCTCGGATCTGAGGAAAAAGAACTCTCACAGTTTATACTACATTCCGAGGCGACCAATATAAAAATGACGGAGATGTTCGCCGGTGATTTTGAATACAACCCCCCCCCCCCGCTCCCTCCCCCCCCCAAAAAAAAAGGGTACCAGATTCTCGTGAACATGGGCGCACCCCTCGTTATTTTTTACTACTAAGCAGGTTCTTCTAAAATGTACGACGATCATCGCCGTTATCTTTATATTGGAGTACCTCCAGGGATCACATGCACGCAACACCGTCAAGTCAGGATATGAAACCATCCTTCTCTAAGGAACACACCGCCACTGTGGTAAAGTCTGGTTCAAATTAACCAGCCAATATAGGTCAATGCCTAGCCTACAAATATCCAAGAGGAACATGGGAGTAGTAAATTGGCGATTAAAGTACAATGTAATATCCTCATTTAATTTATTTTTTTTAGATACATGTGTGATTACTATACTGATTTTAATGCTAGGTTCTCAATTAGCTGTACAGCTAAATACCCTGTCACTTAAATAAAGGCCAGTATTAATTAACTAATTAATTAATTCTTTCATTCATTCTCAATAGCTTTGGAAACTCTGAAGAATCAGTGAGTGACGATGAAGGAGGAAAGTCTGGATCAGGAAACTTAACAACAACTCCGACCAGTGAAGTGGGCACAACTGATTTTGCCATGACAACAGACATGCAAGACCCAACGCCAGCAAATACAACTGTTAAACCTACTTAATCACGACGTTAAACTAATCTAAACGGAACTGAAATTTTAATACCATCACCAGAGCATGCATTTTTTCTTTTATAATCTTTTGAAGAAGACTGAAATGTAAATCCAAACATAAATAGACATTTCTGCCGATGTCGCACAAAATCAGTTAATTTTCAGTGCTAACCCTAAACCTGGGGTCATACGCCACACCCCACAAAAACAGTTGGAATTAGTAAATTTTGATCATTATATTTTAAATGGAGAAGTGCCTATCATTCGGTGAACATTCAAGACGTTTTAGATGCACTCATTTTCCTTTTTGAATTACTGCAGGAGGAGAGAACAACCTTTGTAAACTATACAGTTCATAATGCGGACACAATCTGTCCCGCGCCTCTTATCGGCTCATTTTTAATTATCGGGTGGTTTAATAGAATAGTCATTTTATTAATCGAAAAAAGTATTAATAAATTTGCATTGAGTCTTGAGATTGTGTACTTCGCGTAAATTAATCACTGATAGTCACATATTTACTTGGGGAAAAACTGCACCAGCTTTGGCGGAAAAAAAAAACACACCTCTTCATGTTGCTAAGCAATGGCGCGGTCCTGCGCTGACTCAAATCTGGGAAATATCTCTGACTTCTCAGTATTTTCGGTGAAAGGAACAGTGCAACTTACAATATCGTATTTACCCATTTTACAACTTGACTTGTTTTCGTCAGTTTACTCTTATCGGTCAACTTTCATTAACCGTTTGTTTTCATTTTCACTTACCCGAAGCTCGCCCGACATCCCAATTAAATCTCCCGTCCTTACGTTCATTACGGACAGGTGTTGAACATTCAGGCCTAAAGGAACTGTGCAATAATTAGCAGGATGTGTGTGTTGTTTGGGGGGGGGGGGGGGAGGGGTGCACAATGGAAAATCATATCCCAAGAAGGGGGAAGGAACACCTAACTACTCTATGAAAATGGGGGGGGGGGGGGATTTTCATTGCCAGACTCCCTGGTGACTCAACAATAACCCGCACCACTAATATTAAAATAAATACATTCATTTTTCTGGCACTGTAACAATGTACAGAGCATAATAACTTATATTTATTTATTATGGAAAATATAACAAAGGGCACTACTAAGTACCAGAATCATGAGTGCACATGTTCTTCATCTATCCGATCATAGTTACATGAGCTTTTCAGCCCAATTATTATGTTGGGGCGAAGTCTAATTTTAACCATTTCTTTCCCGATTCTCAACCCCCCTCCTGCTAATTATTGCCGGCGCAGTCCCAAAAAATGCTTCCGCTATCACGCTGGCCTCCAATGGCCGATCCATGGGAGGAGTCTGGGCCAGTGTACTGTAATGATGAAATGAAATGAAAAAATAGTGAATGAATAGTTTTGTACCCTGAAGAAGGCAGCATTGCCGAAACGTCGGGAAAAATCATTCTACAAACAGCGTCAAATTTTACACATTTTTTTCATTTCATCATTCAGTATAACGCTGCGCAGGTAATTTAAATATTTATCACTCCAGTGTACTGTAAAAACGGCAAACTGATCCTTACGGCAAGGAGAAGAGATTGAGACAGAAGTGAAATAGAAAAAAAACAAACAGTTGAATAAATTTGTCCGATACAGGTCCGATAATTTATTTCGCCGTTTGCAAAACAAACCTCAACCTCGTTCCCAGGGTCTCTCATCTTCCCGCTCCCTGGAGCGCTCCAGGGGGCGGGAAGATGAGAGACCCTGGGAACGAGGTTGAACAAACCTTCTACGGGGGTTAGAAGACAAAAGATGCTTGGGTACCGGGCCTCCTAGTTCCAGATTGCTCCTCATTTTTCTAAGGGGTCTCTTTTCATTCCGACCCACCGACCCAAAATTAGGAAACGCATTCGACGGCAAACGGAGAAAAAAAGGGGACGGCCTGATCCTTTACTTCAGGATCCGGTGCTTCTACTCCGTTACGGTGGTCTTTGCAAATACAGTTACTTATAAAAAACCCGGTAAATCAACGACACCTTCCCGCCAAAATAACCGGAAATAGAACTTAGTCCTCAGAACATTTGATCACGTGCGTGCCCCTGGACTCCCCACATATTGTTGCTTGGAACAAATGCGAGTCGCGGTCGCATGTCCGTCGTGAAATTTTAGCTAAAATCACTCCAAAACAGGAAATTTGGTCGGCCCAGGGCCGAAACGACCATTTCCAGACATAGTACATTCTCCTGCCAGTTGACATGAGGCAGCAATTTGGTTCCATGGTCCGATAAATGCCCGTGGATTTCATCATATGCAAACAAGCACAGGTAGGCCATTGGATCGAACGCGAACCTTATATGTTCATTATTTCACGCTGTATTTTGCCCGCTCTACCTCTTGGAAAGGGGGTTGTTTACCCCCCTGTTGTCAAAAATTATTGTGAGACGCTTTGAAGTATCGAGAGTTGGAGAGAAGCCTTACGAATATCTTTCCGGAAACTGTGCTTGACTGCATGTAATTCTATATTTAATCTATCTGTTTTGTGAAAAATAAGTCTATTTCGAGATCATTCGAAGTTTCGTTACCAGTTTTACTTATTTTAACTGTAGGGTCAGTGGAGTGAATGCTAAAGCGACAACAGCAGTTCGTTAGTTTGTTTCCCGTTTGAAATTATGGACGATGGAAGCGCTAGGTGTCTTCTGGACGTAATAAAGTAAGTAAAAATGTCTCTTGTCAGCCCGTATATAGATAGCCTGGGCACTGCATGTTTTTTGTTAATAGTTAAAGTTGCAAATTTAGAGGAAGTACAACGGACTTCTGTTACAGATAATCCATCTACCCAGTAATGTATTTATTGTTCTCCACAGTGACCCAAATGCCCTGCAGGAATTTCTCAGGAGTCAGGTTTGTATTATTAAATTTCCAGCGTTTAATACAACATGTGCACATTATAAGATCAACTTAGTACAACACTGACTGAAAACACCCTTGTCCTCTTTTGTGGTTGTAAACTTTCAAATATCTGTGTACAAAGGTTTTAATTTTTTTTTTGCAAATTTTTGGGTGGGGGTGTGCCGCTGGGACCCTGAGACCCTTAACTATACTAGACCATTTTCGCTGCATTTTGCCACCCTATTCTAGACTAAATACCGAAAAACCGTACCCTATCTAAGACCTATTCCAGACTCGCTTTCTTTGTTATTAGTTAACAGGGGTCAGTAAAAATGCTGTACTGCCTGCCGTACTGATTTTTAAATATGCCATTTCCCGGTAAACCTTGTCTAGACTAAATTCTTCACGCAACTGATCAGTTTCGCGGAAAATGATACCCTATTCTAGACCAAAACTCTCTGATTACTATACCCCATCCCAGACTAAACTGCCTGAAAACCATACCCTTCATAGCGGCACATACCTATATAGCTCATACATGGGAGTACGCCCCCCCCCCCCCGGGATTATATGTAGGTTTGTAGTTAGACACTATATTGAAGAGATGCTTTTAGATTCTTGTACAAAACTACCAAAATCCAGTGATGTGTGTGCTGTTGTTAGTGTCTGTGCTGTCTGTGCTACGCTAGTGTCTGTGCTGTGTATGTGCTGCTGCTGGTGTCTGTGCTGTGTAAGTGCTGCTGCTAGTGTCTGTGCTGTGTATGTGCTGCTGCTAGTGTCTGTGCTGTGTAAGTGCTGCTGCTGGTGTCTGTGCTGCTGCTGCTAGTGGTGATTTTGAGTGCATAGAATGGTCTATTGAAAATGATGAGTCTTGGCAAATGTTAGCCAAGTCTCAAAATCTTGGGAATTAAAATAAGTATCTTAGGATCTTGGGCTCGCCAAAAAATAGGGACATCTTGGCATCTCAAATTTTGAAAACTTGGACCTTGGTACCTCAGAATTCATCCTGAGTTTAACAAGAAGCTTGCTATCAGCATAGGGGCACTGGTTAAATGGTATTACCATTAAAAAACTAGTGATCCATAGAGAGTGAACTGTACTCTCTAAAGAATGTTCTTGTTGGTCACCCATTGTCATAATAGTCTTCAGGATTTCAATCCACCACATATTTGTACTGTAAACATTTATAAGCCATACTTACGGATAAGCTGTTCCCCCAACTTTGAAGTTTGATTTCAGAATAATAAGATATGAAAGGCAATGAAGTTTTTCCTATTTTTATTGGTAGTACATGTAGAAAACTGGAAAAGCAAAGTCATAATCAAGCTGCCATCTTAGTTACTATTATGAAACCCAAACACTGCTAAAATAGATTTAACAGGTGGTAAGCTAGGTATTAGGTTACCAAGCTTATGTATCACATGGAGTACATGTCAATCGAATGTGTGACTTGTCTTTAGGCTTTGTGACAAAAATAACCTTACAGTGCTCAAAATTAGCAGTCAAATGGCTGCCCAAGACAGCAGAAAAGTTTACTGGGCAACCATTTTCCAGTAAAATTAATAGCTTGTTGCCTGAGAAAAAAACAATAGACAACCCAATTGAATCCTAGAAAGAAAAGGGACTAGTAAGTACTGTATTTATGTTTGTTTATTCAGCAAAATGAAGAGAACATGCCTTTTTACTTTTTGGATAATGTTCTTTAGGCATCTTTGATGACCACTATTTTTGAGCAATGCATTGTTTAATTAAGTACCAGTATGTTGTCAATGGTTGCTCCTAAAAGTGCACAATGAGTAGGAATCTTGATTTACTTTGGCTATAAAAGAGAGAATATATAAGATTAGAAAGTGTGTTCCTTCATTGCCTACTATAACCCATTGCATACAATTCAAGCAAATAAAAAGTTGGTTGTCTTTCATGCATCACAAAAAATTGTACTTGGAGTATTAGTTTGATGCCAGTAAATAGCCTTTCATTTTCATGACTATCATGTTTGAATTTGACACTTTGTTTTTTATTGACAGGATAATGGAATCCACTCAAAGAATTCTACTTCAAATGCTCTCTCTGGATCAGATTATGGAAATCACTTATTAAACACAAGCGGATTGAGGACAACTAGCATTTCCGGCGCATTGCCAACAAACACACAAATTGCTCCTGTAGGATCAGTAACATTAAGTAATATTCATTCATCTGCTGCTCCACAGAATACATTTGTGAATACAGTAGTTAACAATAACAGTGTTGCAAGGACTAGTGGAAGTACTACTACGAGCTATAATGTTGGTGTTGTTCCTTCCTCTGTTCCTTTGTCCAGTGGAGTAAGTTTTATAAAGGCTCCTACCATAGAAAATGCCTTGAACAAAGGTGGGAATACTGTGTTAGGGATGTCTGTTGCACCAGGGAGTATAGCAGTTTCCAAGCCTGTGGTTACCTCTGCAACTGCCTCATTTCAAGGAAAGAAACCCATTCCCATCCAGCCTAAAACACCAAATGCTTCTTCAGCTGTAACTAGCTCAACAGTTGGTTCCCCAGGAAACCGTGGGAGACAAGTTATCAACTCAGGAGTACCTCTTGTTACACAAAAACAATCTGTCACTGGACAGCAAAGTGTTTCACCAGTTGGACATCGTGTTACATTAAATGGAATTGATTCTAAAGCAAATGTGAAAGCTAATGTTGTTACTGGAAGTTTCCATACTACAAAATCATCATCTCTAGGCAATTCACAACCAATTCCTTCATCGACAACTCCTGTTAAACGGATTGCTCCGAAACAACCAAACATTTTGCCTCAAACTGGTTTGTCTCCTCCTCAAATGGTTGGTACACAGCAGAAGATACTTCTACAACAAGTATCAAATCAAGTTACATCACAAATGTCCACAGGAACGATCCAGCAGCAAAACCACACACAACTAATTCAAGCACAACAGCTTTTAAATTTAATTAGAAGCCAAAATCCAGCCACCCAGACTTCTCAACAGGCATCACCCCAGCTTGTGCAGTCACAATCATTACCAGCTAACCAAATTAAACAAATTCAGCAGTTAGTTCAGCAGAAACTTTCAAACCAGCAGCAACAGCCACAGCTTGTACAAACTGTACAGCAGAAAGTACTGACTCCAGCGCAACTCCAAGTTGCACTGAAACAGAATCAGCCTTTAACGACGCAAACTGTTCAGGCACCTCAGCCACAGAACATTGTAGTGCAGGAGGAGGTTATTAAACAACTGCTTCAGCAAGTGACACAGCAAAAAACTGCACAGCATGTTATTCAACAGCAACCACAGTTGTTTCAGCAGATCCAACAACCTGGTCAAAAGCAGATCTTAGTGCAAAATGTTCAACCACAATCCACTACACAAGGACAACAAAATACACAGTTACAAGTTAATATCAGCCCGCAGGTGAAACATTCCAACATTAAGCAAAGGACAGAAGTCTCTGCTGCTTCTCCTGTTAATGTACACTTACAGCAAAAACAGGTTCAACAAGTGCTTGGACAGCAGCAGGTTAACCTGTTACCTCAACAAAACATTGTGATTACAAAGGATCAAGGAGCTCGTTTACTTCAAGGAGTCACATTTGTACAAAATCAACCAAACAAGAATTCTACTGCACAGGTCTTAAATCAACGAGTTGTTGTCCAGCAGGCCAAACCTGTTCTTCAACAGGCCAAACCTAGTGGAACAACACCCCCTGTGCAAGTTGCAACCTCAACACAACAAAGCATGGTTTTTCAAACACAGCAACAACAAGCTCAGAATGCAGGTGTTCAGAAAGTTTTTATCATAAAACAACCAGAGCTTTTGCAAAAGTTGGGATTGCAGGGAACAAAAACACACCAGACTATTCAAATAACACCCCAACAACTCCAGGCCTTGAAGCAGTTTCAGTTACAACAGCAAGCTGTGAAGCAGAAACTTGTCTCTAACAATCTTCAAACAGGAAGCAATGTCCAACCTAAGAGTTTGACAGCAGACCAGTTGAAACAATTGCAGTTACAACAACAGCTTCAAGGCTCAACAGTAAAACAAGTAGTTGTGCAAAGTCGAACACAACAACCTTCTCCACAACAACAAAGACAAGTCAGTGTGAAGACACAGGGTAAAATGCAACACATTCCTAGAATTCTTCAGACATCAGGCCGACAACCTGTCGCACAGGTAAGCAAGATAATTGGCAAGTCAGGGAATTACTGTAATTTTTAGGAATTAATTTAGACTTTATGTAACTCTAGCAGCTCAGTTTTAAATCATCCAGTCAGCCAGTACTTCCATCCACCAGGCCATTGTTATAGAACTTATGCATCAGATTGATGGAGAGAAGGGAGGTCAGCAAGGTGTTCTTACAGCTGTATGTGACTGGTATAGCATTTTATCAACATTAATTACCATGCTAGTTACATGTACATTAGGACGTTTTGTAGATTCTGTTGTTTAGTCATCCTGGTGCACAAGCTTTTAGCCAGCAGGGTGTCCAGGTGTCCTGTGGACACCCACTTTTTGAAGAAATTCATGAAAATTGCACCTAATCCTTTAAAAATTTATGATGGGAAATATCTTCAGGATGCCCACTTTTCAATTTCTGGCTAAAAGCCTGCTGGTGCAGGCTCTTCAAAAATTAGTTTAGCATTTTCACTGTTTGAAGCTGCATTAGCAGTCTCTGGCCAGTGTAAGTTATTGATCCATTTATTTGCCTATTTCTTAGAGCATAAAGGTGTCAGTTCCAGTGAAACAGGAGACTAATAAAGGTGTGAAGCGTCCTCACTCCTCAGATGTTCCAGAGCTACCAAAAGCTGCTACCAGGTCAGTTGGGCTATTGTCTTGTTTGTGATGTTACATATGGCCAAATCTCAGTACCATAAATGATGAATAAATCCCTAATTTTAATAAAATTACCAGTTAAAATAAATGCTTTTTCCAAGAATAGGGTAAAAGAGTTAGATGAGCATATTCTTCTCAGTATTTCCAAGTTACATGTATCTTTACCTTTCCAATAATCAATGCCATTTGGCTTTTAGGTTAAAGCAAGGCTTAACGCAAGACCAGCAGGCTGTACTCCGCCCTGATTTTAAAACACCTTTCACTTCTCATGAAGATGTTGTAAAGCGGCTCACACCTTACCATGTGAGCTATGACCCAAGTCCAACTACAGAGGATGTTCAAAAGGGTGAGTGCCTTAAAGTCTTCTTCAGTTGTGTTAGAATACCTTAAAAGCCTGCAAAACTTTGCACAGCAATTCCCATAGTGGACACATTACCAAAGGAGACAATTAGCTAATCACAATAATACAAAATTTATTTCTTACCAAGTTTCATGCACTCCCCTTCAAGTTTAACTTGCTTTCCAGAATCACCCATATTTACTTTCCAAATTGGCAAGTATTTTAGTTCATTTTACTTTCTAATGGGAAAATTTACTCTCCAGTGGAAGGGGAATGTTCGTGTCCAGCCCTTTAGCTAAAGATCTATTATTAAACCAGATGTGAGGCTTAAATTCAATTAGAGCCACATATATTTTTTCTCCTTCTTCTGACATTTATCATTTGTTATTACACTCAGCTGATAGTCTGTTTAGTGCTGTATCCACCCAGCTTGTGAAGCGCAGTCAAAAAATGATGGAAAAGCATCGACAACTTTTGTTTGATGAAAGCATGGTAAGGGTACTTTAAATTGAAATCACATACATTTTACACTGTCAAGTATTTTGACTTTCTCTGTTTTTCTCTGCCTTTGTAATAGCACAGGGTAAAACAATCCTTAAAACAGTCATCAGCTTTGATTGGCAAGAATGTGTACACACTATATTTACATGTATGTTTAAAAGCTGTGATGCTGCTTTGGGCAGCAACCAAGAAACAGTATCAAGTTCACCAGTCCCCTGACTTACCTCTAACTTATGACTAGTGTTAAATTGCTTGTGAGTGACTTTTTAGAAATGCCTGTTAAAATTCTGTTGAAATGTCATGAATGTTAGCCCATTTCTGGTGAAATGATTTGAGCTTTGTACATTTTTCATTAACCTTCTTTCATGTAACACCAAGAGCCATACATGTACATGTAGATATCCCAGTTTTACTGAAAAAAATCATTGCCCAAGTTTCTGACAGCGGTGCAAAGCAAGTCAGGTTTTAGCTTTCCTATTGGTTAGGATAGAAACTCTATCATTAATTATAAAATTCATCAATAATTCATAACAGTTATGACAAATCAATAGGTGGTATTTGAGTCACATGTACACCTCTGTAAACCCCAATACAAATCAACTGAGTTGATGAATTATTAAACAGTAGAATTAACTTTTGATACAAACACCTGCTCAGCTAATTAGTATTCATTAACTTTTTATACAGTTCTCTACTCATTGTTTTATTTCATAAGTACGATAAAATATTTGCGTGTGATTTTTTTTGGCGTTTACAATGGCTTGCCTTCGGCTCACCATTGCAAACGCCCATACAGTTCTCCCGCTCATTATTTTTATCTACTACTAACAAACTATGCATTATTCACCAGTTCCCTCCCTCACTGCCACGAAATGGGTAGGGACTATTTTGAAAACCTTGCGTTTCCTTTAGTCTCTAGGTTCCAATTGATTAATACCTCCCCTTGTCATCTTATTTAGTTAACTTGTAATATATAATACTTCTCTTGTAATAATTCTAAGTATGAGTCAATAAAAAGATTGTTGTTGTTGCAAGTTGGAACCATTACTTATCAGCTCCAAGACTTTATTAGCCTATTTTGTCTGCCAGTTAAAAAATGGAGGCGTTGCCCAACACTAGCCTTGGCCTTTGGTTATTGATCTTCTCATCTTTAAATGAAGGTTGGTCATTTCATTTTTATTTGTTTTATCTGACACGTTTTTTGCTGTGTAGCGGAAACATCCTTCAGCTGAAATGGTTATGCTGTACAGAGTATTCTTGACTAATGAGCGTGCTGCATTGGCTGAAGAAAGAAAGAAAGCAAAAGGTAATTAAATGAAAACAATATGCTCTTGTTTATCCCAGCTGTGTCATTCTAATAAACCCTGGCTAAGTGGGTCTCATGTGCTCCAAGCATGACTTTAACCCTGCTGTGCCTATCAACAATACTGAGTCTCGCAGTGAGCATATAATTCACATTCATTGTAGTAGCTATATGTGTGTAAAAAAGTAATACAAATTATGGCTGTCAGTCACTTATTTCCTCAAATGATTATGATTCTTTAAGGTTACTCCTAAAAGTGCTTTGGAAACAAATTCGTAAATGTGCCAGTTTCAAGAGTAATATGACAAACTATACATCAATAGAAAGCTTAACATAGTTTTAGATAAAAATATAATTTTAGCAACTTTTCTGTTACGAAATTGCCAGGAGCCGATAAACTGCCAGACGACTGAGGGCATGTTCATTTGAATTTATCAGGTATTGAATAGCTGCACATTGTAATTCATTGTGTGTGGCAAAATAATAAAAAATAAAATAATAAAAAAATAAAGGATCCATCAACAAAACCTTGTCAGGCTCAGGGTGTTCATTAGGCATCGGAGATCAGAGAATTCCCTGCCTACTATGCAGAATTCTCTGGCTAAATTTCGATGGCAATATGTAGCTATCTTTGCTCTTTCATAATATTATCCTGTTACTTTACACTGTTCTCCTGCTACTACAATTCTTAATGAAAACCCTGCAGGCTGTTTTGATATTCTGATTGGTTAGCAATATCTACCACTAAAGTTGGAGTAGATATAAACTTGTGAGACATGTTGTGTAAATGGTTGCCATGGAAAAAATATTTTAAATATCAAAATTTCCTGTTGCTATTTTGTTAGTGTTTTGGCCACATTTCACAGAAATCCTTTAAATCTACCTACAGTGTACATGTACCCTATAAAGTCAATTGAACAATCCTTGGTCATTTGGCGGTTTAACAGTTCCTGACTGTTGTTGCTAAAAGTATATTTGTATTGAAGACTATATTAAGCTTTCTAATGATATATTCATCATAATTACATAGTTTGTCATATTACTCTTGAAACTGGCACATGTACGAATACAGACGCCCACGTCCATGTAGGTCAGGAGTACCCTTAAGAGAAAAAAAAAAAAACAATTATTGGCAGATTACAATGTATTTCCTTTTAGGGTTGGAGGGTATAATTATTGTTTCTGTAAACTTGTTTTTTAACTGTAAGCTATGCTGTTTAAGTTTTCTGTTGATTTTCAGAAAATCCCATGGAGTGTCTAAGTGAAATGAAAGAAAACTCCCATAAAGAGATTACAAGTAGTTTTACATCAACAGAGACTTCTAAGAAGGATTTGCTTTCTTCAGAACATTCATCTTCTTTAGTGACTTCAACCACAGAAAATGATTTTGTCAGCAGTATGAAAAATACTGTTTCAGAAGCGTCGTCAAAAATATCCTCTCTTTTAAACATTAATATATCACCGCCACTAAAGAATTCCTTTACAAACTCTCTATCACCCAAGTCTGGAATTTCCTCTTCGTCGTTGCCACTTTCAACAAGAACAAATTCATCACTTATTGCCAATTCAACCAACAATCATGTGTCTAGTTCATCTCCTCAAGAAATTTCAAGCAAACACACTGCACAACTTGTGAACAATTCTGTTGATCACAGCTTGGCTGGAGAGGATTTCAGCATTTCTGTAGATCCTTTGGCTGATCAACCAATGGATACTGAATCAGAAAAAGAAGATGTGACTGCAACTTTGGCTTTACTTAATTCAATGGCTTCTGAACTGGACGAGGTGTTAGATGTTGAGGGTACACTGTGAAGATGGATATAGTATTTAGAAGGCTCTCAGAGTATGCAAATTATGCAACCCATCATCCAATTAACTGGGTGAAAGCACAGGGTAACAATAGGCCAGTTTTTAATTCAGTTCATTTTGTTCCAAACAGAAGAATAGAGGTGAGGCTTAGTGGAATAAAACAAGTGTTACTTGAAACTAGCCTATTGCATGTTAGATTACCATTCTGTATTTTTGCAATCAAATTTAGTGAGACCTTGTTACACTGTAATAGATGGCCGCCCTTGGCTATTTGATGAGTTGATGAGTTGTGGTAACAAAGTAAGGGGAGATTGCTTGAACATTACTGCTAAGTTTAAAACCTTACCTCTACACATAGCTTTACCCAGATCTGTGGAGGAGTTAATGTGGGTTTTTAGGTCAGTGTTGCACTAGGAAATGTTCCATGCAATTTATCTTGCAACAAAAAAGTGGTAAGTTGAATAACAGAATTCTCGCTACCTTTTGTGATATACCGGTACTCCAGAAACCGTTTGACAACACAAAAAGTACATGAAATGTCCATTGCAGGAGTAGATAATTTCTTTGTGCAGCTAGTCTTGCAATCTTGTTGCAATACATGTTGCACCAACATTGCATAGTGCAGTGCAATACAAGTCAGTTTTCTGTATAAAAAAGTACTCTTTAATGATGCCATTCTCCTTCATTTTCTACTGTTTTGCTATTTGATATACACACTAGCTATTATGTACATATACTCTTTCTAAGAAAAGACCTGTTACAAGGCAATGACAAATTACAAAGTTGGTGCAGTAGACTCTAGTTGTTTTCAAGAATCTTCTGTGAAGATTATCGGCAGTCACACTGGTGAATAATGGAATTTTGTGCTTTTGTATATCTATTTATAATGTATATGATATTTCCTATGAAAATATATTAATATATTATTCTCTGCTTACATTTCTTGGTTCTGATTGTATACAAACCTGGTGTCAGGGCACTCCCTTGGACAGACTTGTTAGTTAGGGGCACTCCCTTGGACAGACTTGTTAGTTAGGGGCACTCCCTTAGTTAGACTTGTTAGTTAGGGGCACTCGCTTGGACAGACTTGTTAGTGGAGGGTGTCAGGGGCACTCGCTTGGACAGACTTGTTAGTGGAGGGTGTCAGGGGCACTCGCTTGGACAGACTTGTTAGTGGAGGGTGTCAGGGGCACTCGCTTGGACAGACTTGTTAGTGGAGGGTGTCAGGGGCACTCCCTTGGACAGACTTGTTAGTGGAGGGTGTCAGGGGCACTCGCTTGGACAGACTTGTTAGTGGAGGGTGTCAGGGGCACTCCCTTGGACAGACTTGTTAGTGGAGGGTGTCAGGGGCACTCGCTTGGACAGACTTGTTAGTGGAGGGTGTCAGGGGCACTCCCTTGGACAGACTTGTTAGTGGAGGGTGTCAGGGGCACTCCCTTGGACAGACTTGTTAGTGGAGGGTGTCAGGGGCACTCCCTTGGACAGACTTGTTAGTGGAGGGTGTCAGGGGCACTCCCTTGGACAGACTTGTTAGTGGAGGGTGTCAGGGGCACTCCCTTGGACAGACTTGTTAGTGGAGGGTGTCAGGGGCACTCCCTTGGACAGACTTGTTAGTGGAGGGTGTCAGGGGCACTCCCTTGGACAGACTTGTTAGTGGAGGGTGTCAGGGGCACTCCCTTGGACAGACTTGTTAGTGGAGGGTGTCAGGGGCACTCCCTTGGACAGACTTGTTAGTGGAGGGTGTCAGGGGCACTCCCTTGGACAGACTTGTTAGTGGAGGGTGTCAGGGGCACTCCCTTGGACAGACTTGTTAGTGGAGGGTGTCAGGTTACAACTTATGGCAAAAGCTTCACCAAGGAGCCTGTTAAAACCCTTATTGCTTTTGGGGCGTGGTTAAAATTTTTACTACAAAGAGATACCCCCATAAAAAAACGATGCCTATGATAAAACTAAACATTGAAAATCCAAAGTGATACCAAACTATAAAGGACGATGAGGCATATGGAGAAATTCCCAAGGAATAAATTCAGATTCGAATAATTTATGTTGACGGTTTGTTCTGCTGTTCCATTCTATCAGATCCTCAGATAGTGGGGGCGAGCAAAACGTTGGAGGAGGCCCCCTCCCCTCCCCTCCCCTCCCTCCTCAACTGAGATGGTATGGCCGATACAGCAGCACCACATTTTCTTTAGAAACAAACTCCTTTTCCCCTCCATCTAACGTTTATTTTCGGGCTCACTTTTTCCTTTTCGCTCGCTCCCACCATTTGACGCTTTAAAAATGCAGTCGATCGAGCCCTTTGTACCAATACCCGGGGGTAATTTACCTCCTCCTACGAAGTCAGCATTGGGGTGTTGGGATCAATACCAGAAGGAGGGTCACTGAGGGATAGCACTGATGACGTCATTTGAAATTGAGGTTGAAAATCAGCCCTTGGCCCACTGACCGTTAGTTTCACAAAGAGGTTTGAGGAACTTCGTCACGTGATTAAATTTTTGTTGACTGCAAGTCTACTGCAAAACAGCCTGTGAATAGTGCCATTTCACGAGTTACACAAAAAATACCTAAGCAGTCAAGTTCGATGCAAGAGTGACAAAGAAAAAGAACGGAAGGAAGAAACCCCGAGCTCTGACGAGCTCTTGGACAATTTAAAAGACTAGTCAAATGGAAGGACATTAAGCATGCAGATGATGAAACTCACAGCTAATGCAGTTCATGAAATTGATTGCCTCAAAACACACATTGAGAAGGGATGCCTTTCTGGTATCCCGTCTCGCAGTGTCTCTGAGAGAAATGAAAATTTACATGAAAACTTACGACGTATTGTAGCAAGGAGTTGCTTGGGCGTTGAGTCTGCCCTTGCCTTGTTGGCAATTTTTTTTAATTACTGGAATGAACGTAGGAATGGTGAGTTTCGTAAGGGTGTTGTGAAGCTAATTTCATCCTTATTCCTATGCCACAAAACTTCGACAAAGACCTTTGGAAGCAACAACTGAGGTATTTGGGTTGTGTGGCAAGGTCAATGTTCTACGGAAATCAGGAGGGATTACTCGCACTTTCTCAGTGCAAGTAGTGATGCTTTTGAATTGCATTCTCATTTTGAGAAACCTGAAGTATGCGGATCACAGACTTTGTATAATGTTTTGACTAAAGGTCTGAACTTTTTATTAATAGACAAACAACTGAAAGAGATGAGTGATTATGTCTTGCTCACTGGCACTGTTTAGCAATGAGCAATACCCTGTCACAGCTGCACAGGAAAGCAGAGAAAGCTTAAAGCAAGTGTCACTGGAATATGCATGGCCTTCAGCTATGTCAACATCCACTAGGATTTCAATGTGGGACAGCTTTTCAGTTCTTTGCTTTGCTTTCTGGCATCTCAAACTTGCTGTCACAACTGAAAGAGAAATCCAGTGACGAGTACAGTGAAGTTCTAAATCATCTGTCTTCTTTGGGAATCACTGCACAACCAGACCATGTAAAGAATGATGTCAAGTGTTTACGTATGAAGCTGAGTGATGAATTGCTTGAAAATGCAGCAGAGTACCAAGTATTAGTGGTATTTTCAGATATTAACTTCTCATAGGAAGCTGCTAACTTCAAAAGAGAGGACTATTTCAGAGGTGAGGAACTTACATGTAAGTTTTCTGCTTTATAGTCAAGTTGTCTGAAGATAGGCTGATATGGCTATGTGAACATTCCGAGCGAAGCAAGGTTTTATTATTATTATGATATCTCCTTTAACTTTATGCCACATTACAACATAGTAGCCGAGCCCATTCCTTGGGCCTAGGGCTAAAATGAGGTAGAAGTCTACTTAGAAGAAGACTTAAGAAGTCTTATTATTATTTACTCCATTTTTTATTATTACATACGTTTTTTGAAGTTAACAAGATAAGAAAAAGAAAATGGAGAAGGGCAAGATATAGGTAAACTAATTATATGCCCTATAACTAAATAACAATTTTTTTTTAAGAAAAAGGGAAAACACACTACTAAGAAAGGAATAGAATCATAGAAGTAATATAGCTGTTACAAGATTGGTGAGACAGTGATTAATACTAAGCAAAATAGTATTGGTAAAGTGCTCTTTTGAATTGTTGTTTAGTTTGCTTTTTGCGTATGGATATTGGAATATCATTCCAGTTATAGCAATTTACAAACAATTATTCCAGTAATAGCATCCAATAATTGTTGGAAGCAAAGTTCATTCATTTAATCGTATCATACATGTACTAGCCCAGGTAAAGTTTCATGAAAAATATATTGATTTATTTCTATATAATATAATAATATAAATTATATGTTATGAAGGGTGTTGCTGGTTGCCCTGCAACAACAGTACAAATGACATCACTTGCCCTCGTGGCCGGTTGGCTATGACGCCAGACAATGAATCCATCACAGACTCGCCCCTTCAGTTCAAATCCTGTCAACTAACACATTTTTCCTTTTATTTTATAACTTGACGAAAACCGTGTTATCATTTTTTTTTTCAATCAAGTAGTGAGAAATAACTTCATTTTTTAAGGGTACTTAAGGTGACATGGCCGCTTATGGCTTCTTGTATGACTCACAGAATAAACCAATGTACTGCCACCCTTAGCTCCAGAAGGTCTTTCTTGTCATTTTTTTAATTTCTAGTTTATTTGTTCATATCACCCGAGCCATAAAGGATACTATTACCTTATTGAAGTTTTGTGGCACCTCACTTGCTAACCCTGGCTGCAATAAAGATTATCCGACTGTCTGTTGTTATCTTCACTTCCCTGATGTACATTCCAGTTGTTCCTGTTGTGTCAAATGATGCTGGGAGTGGGACTTTTCATTCATTACTTCAAACATCAGGTGAAAATACCAACGGTGATCCGGTTGAGCCGAGCACCTCTAGTGGCATCATTAAGGGCACTAAAGATTCTAACTGCAACTGTCATAGAGGCCAGGCCAAAAATGTCGATCCAGACAGAAAGTTATGCTTACAGATAGTTGGATGTATGCCATCAAGGTGCATGTGCTATATCAACATGAAGGGTTGTAGTTTCAAGTGTCATTGTTCTCACTTTGACAATCTGTATCGAACCTCGGATAATGCTAAAGCCTCCTACACCCTAACATGATTGAGGCAGCCATCAAGACTGAAAGTTCACAAGGTCAGAATTGATGCTGAATTTCTTTTGTCAAAGAATGTTACCCCTTTGTTGGGCTGGAGTGATTTTGAAAGTATGATATTTGATTGTCTTGTAGATCATATATCTCCAAAGACATTAACTTGGATGCCCCAAACTGCTCTTTCAGTCAGTTTCCCGTGGGTAGCCCGCCCCATCCCCCTCCCCCACCCTGGGGCTTAACATTGATAGGTGCATTACTTCAGTTGAGATGAGATGTTGAATACGTCTTGTCAAACGTTAGTCTCAGAGGACCACCTGCAACAACTACTGACAGGACTGAATGACTGATTGGGATCTTGCAATGGGGTCAAATTATTTTAACTTTAAATACCAAGTCAATTACAACATCTTTAGTTTCACTTGCCAGTGAAACTTTAAAACAAAGATATATCACTTTTAAAAGTTTAATTTGATAAAAATTCAAAAGACACTTGTATCCCTAAAAAAGGGTTTTTCCGTTTCACAACTACCCTTTGTATGACTTAACTCTAAGACTTATTTGAAAGGTGGGTTGAAGCTCTTTGTTACCCTACAATATTTAAAATGTAGAAAAGTAACCGTATATCCGACGTGTTCCAATGTTCAACTTACAAACTAACTTGGTCAAACTATACATCTTTTTTATATCTGAAAACTTGCACAGTATGTTATCTTAACAACGCTTGCTAAGCACCAGCAAATCCTAAATCATCATCAATATCCTCATCAATATCCTCATCGCTATCATCATCTCCTTTACTCTGTTAATACTATTGACACAGTTGTCTTGTTATGTACAAGCCTCTGTGCAGGGAAGACCATTGCTAACACAAGAGCAGCGTTGTGTTCCACACGATCCTTTGCAGCCACAGCATATAAGTTTCATGACAGTCTGGGGCAGGTACCTGATCAGTCTAGTATATCTCCAGTTGGCTGTCCTTCAACTGCCAACCTTGGCCGTCAGAGCTTGCTCCAATTGCAGTTCTAGGGAGGGCAAGCTTCCAGAGGAAGGCCTGATAGTTTGCGCGCCTGAGGTGGTTTGCCAGAGCTGCTGTTGTCAGTAAAAGCTGTTGCGACTGCAGGTTTTTGTTCTTGCGGGACAATTTGAGGCAATCTGATACTGAGGCACTTATGGTCAAACTATTTTAACTTGTTCAAATCTTCTACTCTAGGAGACACTCACACCAAGACTGCCAACAGTTCGCCTTGAAACTGGATTCAATTGCACAATATCAAGAGCTTTCTTCTTTCCTTTTCTAGCAAACGCACTAAGACTAGTGCAACCAGTCATAGTACGCATGCTCGGAAGCGCTTGTCTTATCTCTGAGCCAAGCTTTTCACATACCCGATGGTTCGGACAAGGCGGGATATGCTCCTAGTGCCACTGATTAACGTTATTTCAGCGTGAATGACTACTTGGTAATAGCATGACTACTTAGTAATAGCAGGCAGGTACTTCTACATCTGTGCCGATGTCTATTTCGAGACGCGTGACTCGCATGAAGAAGCATCCTTGCATCAACTTTAATTTTATTGATTACTACAAAAATCCATGACTGCGCTTGCAGTAACTGTAATAAATAAAAAATGATAAAAAATTATCTTTATTGTTCGGGCGACACCGCCGCCTACAAATTCTATCGGAACAAAGTGTTGATGCTCACGCGAATTAGTAAAAAGATGTATTTTCACAAATATTTTGAAGAAAACTTTACCAATACCAAAAAAATGTGGGAGGGCATCAACAGTCTTTTAGGCCGGAAAAACAAAGTTCATAAAGATATAATCTCTCTTAAATGCCCGAGTAGCAATCTAATGTCACAAAATCCCTCTGAGTTTCCTGACATAATGAATAAATACTTTTCTTCAATAGGACATAACCTGGCTTCCAAAATGCCAAACTCACCAAAGCAATTTACCGATTATCTACCAAAGTTAGACTTTGCTAGTTCATTCTTTTTTAACCCTGTATCTCCTTCTGAAATTGATTCTGAAATAATGACTATTCAACTAAATAAGGCACACGGGCTGTATTCATTTCCTACCCGCATTCTAAGATCGGCTAAACATATTATAAGCCAACCTCTATCTATGCTTATCAATAAATCAATTGAATGTGGAACCTACCCATCTAAATTAAAGCTTGCCAAAGTAATTCCAATTTACAAAAGTGGCGATGAATCTGACCCCTCCAATTATAGACCGATATCGCTTCTCTCCATTTTTAACCGTATCTTTGAAAAGATGATGTATAATCGCCTCAAGTCATTTATTGAAAAAAGCAATATTCTCCACGATTCACAATATGGTTTTCGTGAAAAAAGGTCTACTGAGCATGCTATTTTAGACATAATTAATGAAATTGAAACTAACATGGATAAGAAGTTGTACTCATGTGGTGTGTTCATTGACTTACAAAAAGCCTTTGACACAGTAAATCACTCAATATTATTAAGAAAATTAAATCATTATGGAGTACGTGGAATAATTAATGATTGGTTTGCATCATACCTAGTGGGTCGTCAACAAACAACACAAATTGGTCCCAAAAACATATCCAAAAAAGAAGTAGTGTTATCAGGTGTCCCACAGGGATCGGTCCTAGGACCCTTACTATTCCTTATTTATATTAATGATATATCTAACAGCTCTGATAAACTGAAGTTCTACTTATTTGCTGATGATACTAATTTGTTATATGCTGACAAAAATCTCAAATCGCTCGAATCTACAGTTAATGCAGAAATTTCTCGGGTTTATAATTGGTTAATCGCAAATAAATTATCACTAAATATAAAGAAATCTAACTTTGTCATTTTTAGACCAAGACAAAAAAAGTTAAATCACCAAGTCAACCTGAAAGTGTTTGACCATCATAACAACTCGTTCATTTCTTTAGAATGCAAAAATTATGTCAAATATCTAGGTGTGCTTATTGATGAAAATCTTTCTTGGAAATACCATATCGCTCACATCGCTTCAAAAATAAGTAAAACAATTGGCATCATTGCCAGCCTGAGACACTTTGTACCCCTGAATACTTTACACCACATATACATATCTCTTATTCAGCCCTACTTATTGTATGGCATAGTCGCTTGGGGCCAAGCTGCTAAAACTTACAAAAACAAAATTCTCATTCTTCAAAAACGCGCCCTCCGCCTCATGTTCTTTGGTGACTATAATTCTCATGCAGTACCTTATTTTGCCTCCTCTGGCTTTCTTCCCTTAGATCTACTGTACTTTAAATCCGTTGCTATTCTAATGCATGATATATCTAACAGTTTAACACCTACTAACATATCTAACTTATTTGCTTCCCAATCTAATATTCATTCATATAATACAAGATCATCTTCAAGAGGTGACTATTATGTTAAACACTCAAGGTTAGATAAACAAATTAAGTCTTTTTCAAGATATGGTGTAAAAGTCTGGAATAGCTTACCGTGTGAAATGCGTCAAATGTCCAAAAATAACTTTAAAATCAATGTCCACGACACTTTACTCCGAATACTTTCAGAAGAAAATGATTATATTGATTTACCCGACTTAATAACAAAAATTTCCTGAAAACTTGGCCTTCTTATATTTGCAATGTTCATGATTGTAAACTTAATTAAATTGAATTTATTTATATTTATTTGTTTATTTATTTAACTACTGTTTTTCTCTAGTCTTTCTTGTGTTCTGTCTGTATATGTATTACATACGTGTAACCACTGCCCGCCTCGACTAGCTAATCTGCTAACTGCGGGCAGTGGATATTGCTTTATGTAAAATTTGTGATTATTAATAAACAGTTGAACAGTTGAACAGTACCCTCCGAAGCATTACACCATATCTGCGAGCTCAGAAAATCTATCGGGCACCCTGGCTGCTAGTGTCTACAGCATGGCTATGGTATCAATTATGACAACCGTTGTCGAATGAGATAAACTCGAGAAGCACTCAACTCCATCTTTCAGTAGCTTTGGTAGAACTGCTTTGCTCGTCTTCAGTTGGCTAATGAACCATCAGATGCAGCCAAAGACCAAGAGAGAGACCAAGCTCTTGAGTCGGCAGATTTCACAGGTCCATCTGGTGGCTTTGTCCAATGACTAGTAGGCAGGAGAATAGATTTCTGTCTGCTTTGATTATAACATTCCTGACTCTTGCTGTTAAAGACGTCTTCTTCTGGGTGTTACAAAGCTTTCCAGCTTCGGTTTAGGTAGGGTTTGAAAGAAACCAGTTGAATTTGTGACCAATCTCTTTGCTACGAAGAGGTCAAAGCAGTCGTACCGCTTGTCTTTTGCCAGCAACAAGTCTTGCTTCATACTTTCACTGGCAACATATCCAGAGCTGATGTTAAGAATTTCTTCGAAGGTTCAAATAAATTGCGTCAGTTGCTGATTGTTTCGACCACTTTCTTTCTTTCTTTCTTTCTTAATAGGTAACTCATCCGTAATACTGCCATTTATATCTTAGTAACCCAACAGGTCCGTCATCGTAAGCTCAACTTCGCCGACAGAAGCTTTGTTAAATAAGAAGCAAAGGACCGCGAACGAAAATGCTGCCGTTGTACGTAGGATCTGTAACAGATCTAGTCAGCCAAAAATAGAGATACAATCAAAGTAGAGAGCATGGCTGATACTACGTAGAACATTTAACGTGACAACGACATGATAGAGCCCAAACTGAAAGCCAAAATGCAACCGTGGACAGCCGTTTCGACCTGGTTGGGTCTCGTCAGCACGGTGTAGCAAATCGCATGTAGTGATGGCAACAGATGAGCTCGAAGGGTCCTCGAATTCAAACGTTTGCGAATTGACCCACGTCACAGCGGCACGTGACCATGAGTAACAGGCAAAGAATTTGAAGTATCACGTTTGTAAAGCTCGGTCTAAGCTTATTGTTGCTTTACAGAGAAGTCAAAGAATTGATGAGAAAACAACTTAGGAAACGCTACAGCAGGGTAACTGTTGCTTTTAAATGTGTAGCCTGCGAGTATTGTTTCGAAAACTGTAAATTAAAAAAATATCTCAGCGTGACACTAATACGCATTGTTTGAAATTAGAGAGAACTAGATGAAGTAAAGTTTTAAATTTGTTTACTCACGCAATGGACGTGACTTTCTCCTGACGTCACAACAAATTTAACGCATTAAGTCATCCAGTTCTCTCTCATTTCACACAATGCACATTTATGAACCAGAAGTCATGGCGCCCCAAGCTAGGCGCCGGATTCACCATGGTTTCTAGAGTGAGGAATAACAATATATTAACCTCACTGGAAACCAATAGATAAAGTAAAGCTGGGTAGCCAATGATGCTCGCTATCAACTAAGATACAACAAGATTGGATATAATAATGGTTTTATTTCAAGGTGATGGATAATAGAAAAGGTTATTTACTAACCAGGAGAAACAATTCTGTCAAAACGAGTATTTATTTCTACCATTTACTTGAGCGATTTCTGTAATATAGACAGTCGTTTCATTGCTTCCACTTTCATATTAAATAACTTCTCGTATAGTGTATAACCTTCCCTTGACCATTCCAACATTAACTATTTATAACCGTTAATCGGTAGATAACATTTCGTTGACAGAACTTTCAATTTATTATAATTATTTATTAATTTCATGAACTTGTGTTGGTCACATGTCGCGCATATGTATAAACGGGTATAACATTATGATTAGTTGTTGAAAAGAGTATATTAGTATTAAAATATGTCAGTTAAATATTTATTCTCGTTACACTTCTCCGGACAAGTTAACACAACACTATAATAATATACGTATAAAATAGCTTTTTACGCACTAAAAAGGGTTTACTATTAATACATATGTCCTGTTTTTTTAGATTAATAAAACAAACTAAGGTGGTGTGACACGCGGCATTTATCTTCTGCATGACGAGTTGAGTAAAGAAATGTGCTGATAACATCCCTCTTTGCAATTCATGCGTTGCATGATTGCGTTGCAATTTGCACAGAAAAAATTGCTCGCATAACAGCATCTTTAGTTCACAGGACAACAAATATTGAGAATTTAACGCTGTCTTTCGACAAATTACCTGAATGTTTCTTAGGATCATCCAAGGCGTCCGACGATTTCCGATGTTGACCCGAAGACTTTCGAAAATGAACCGAAGATCTAAAGTGTTTTTCATCCTAGACTTCCAAACGGTGTTGGAAGGTTTCTTATGAACAGTATGCATTCAATGCCAGGTTAAGAAGTCGATCAAACAAAACGAACTAAAAACGTACTGAATGTTATTCGTAATTTTCGTAAATGTACTACAAACAACAATAGCGGACTCGGTGATGTTTTCTGACAATCCTAACTTGGGGACAGAATTGCATTGGGTGACCAGACTGCCTTGTACTCGCTCTCACATCAAAGCAAACAATACTGAGAGCGTCTACTTGCGTTTGGTTGGCCCAGTGGCAAAAAAGATGCACCAATTTGCAGACAAATTTGATCTCGATCAAAGTAAAAGCAAGCCATCTCAAGCCCTCGCCAGGTACTCGCAAGCCCTTGCGATTCTATGTGGTCTTGAGACAACTTTCAAAACAGAACCAGTCAACACTCGCCTTGCGAACACCTGGTTATTACACAGGAGTTGAAGCACCGGTGACAGTACACAGGATTAAGTCATGGAGTTTTGAGGATAACAGCACGGAATTTTAACCCTTTGACTCCCTATAGTGGCCAAATGCAAAATTAACAAAAACGAAAAGTTCTAAATTCCGTTTCGGTGTAAAATGTGAAAAACTGCATGTAACAAAAAAGTATTAATCTGAATCCTTGATTTGAAAGGACACACTTTAGGTTTTATCAACAAGTTAAAAAGCCACTAACTGCATCACATGGCTGAAAATGCCAATTTAGGAGAGGGTGTTGAGAGTGTAATATATAATATAAAAACACAACACCGCCAGATACTACACTTATAGTATTTGTACAGGTTATAATGATCCACAGGCGATTTTCTATCCTTTATCTCATTGAGTCGGGCAGTCCTTTTGTGTTATGCTTTGCTTTAGCTGAACCATCTTGTGAAAGATGACCTGTGAAAGTAGAACATTTTCGTTAAGTCTGCAGTAACAATTCGACGTTGACACCGATGCCTGGCGTCTCGCTAGAAACAGACTAACGTAGCCTGTGTACAGCCACCCCTGTACGCTCCAGATTCCAGTCTGATGTCTTTTGTTTGAAGGCTTGCCTTGACGTCATCTGTCCATTGAATATTTCCACCAAACATGTAGGAGTGATTGTTTGACGGTTTATTCTCTATCAGGAGTGGATATATTCAATGGTCACTGAGATGACGTCAAGAACAAGCCCTCAAACAAAGGACATCAGACGGGAAGAGGAGGGAGTGAGTGCGAGCGACCTCGGACCATCTGAGAATCAAGCTATACTTCTACCATGCAGTTATGTCGATTTATTTGACTGCGTGTTTGCCAACATCAGCCAATACATAAGGTTCATTGTACTAGATGTCCTGGGCTCAAAACCAACTTGAAAGCACCAATAGGGTTTCTTTTTTTCCTTTGACCAACTATTTATTAAATTACGTTTTTTTGTCCTTTTCCCTTGGTAATATTACACAGTTCTTCGTTGTTGTTGTTGTTTTATTACCTCAGCGTTTTTCATTGGTATTAACTAAGTGTACGAGAGAAGCATCTCGTCTGACCGAAACTGAATTTGGCTATTGCTTGTACTACTGCAAATATTCGCCGAGCTTTGCAATTGTAAATTGTCAAGTAAAGGTTCATAAAACTTTGCATCGAAATTTCCCGGGAGCAAAAAAAAAAAAACATTCGTCTGCATTTCTTTCTTTCCACAGTACCATCTGTATGAATACTAACCAGGACGTGCATTAAGCGCATTTTCATACTATTCTCACTGGGGCCATCTCGTACAAACGCCCCAAATCTCTTCGGAATTCAAGGATAAAAATTCCCGCGCGCTCGTAGTCCCCCGTGTTCTGTTTCACACAGGTTTTGTATAAATAGGCCTGTTTTGGCCTGTTTAATTCCCCTTTCGTTAAACGTTCGCCAGTCGTTAGCTTGGCGTCCCTCCCTCCTCCCCGCATCCAGCGATGACCATTGTTCCCATCCTAGCTTGTAGCTCCCGCTCCTTTACGCCTCCGGGCTCGCTTCTTTCCATATCTTATCCTTGCCTGGGGCGTTTGGGAGTGAGGGCTCCCAGTGTGAATATATTACTATCTGTATGAATACTAACCAGGACGTGCATTAAGCGCATTTTCATACTATCTGTATGAATACTAACCAGGACGTGCATTAAGCGCATTTTGGAACGTACTACTTACTAGCACTAGCCTTGCAGATGTACTTAAAACGAAATGTACAAGGGTAATCATTCCATTTTCCGTTCGACTTGAGCACGGCACAGTTTTCACATCTCCTACAGTCTTCTCTGGGTGTCCCTTGGGTTATCCTGTACGACCCTCCATTGTTAGGATCGCCTGTTGCCCAGTTCTGGTACCTGATTTGGGTTCTAAGGAAATGAAACTGAATAGTTCAGTTTTGCCAAATCACCCACAAATGTCTCATTCTTCTCGTTTTTCTACAGTTCATTGTAAATTAGTTGACCATTTTTTTTTCTTTTTAGATTAAGATGATTACATGACATGATGGTGTTCATCCAAGAACATAAAGCAGTGATTCTGTGGAAGGACTAGCTGTTGGTAGTTACCCGCGATTTTAAAACAAATATAACGCGGAGAGGCAAGGCTGAGAAAGCTCATATGCTAGTTTTTGGGAACATGAAGTTTTTAAGAGAAGACCGATAATCCTGCGACAAAACAATATTGTCGTTATTGTTTGCTACTAAATTGTTTGCCGACAAAAAGAAACATTCATAATGAAAAGTTCAATAAAAAAGACGAATGGAGATGAAAGGTAAAGATGCAATAAACTGCACCTGTGTACTACAAAGTATAGAAATACATGCCACATTTTTTGTCCATCCAACTGGCACTATCATCCAACGTTGAGACTGTCAAGTCACATGTTCCTTTTAACCCAATCGGATAGTGATCAATAACGGGATACGCTCCGTCCAGCTAATATACCAATTGTTAGAATTCATCGACTAAAAGTTTGTTTTATTTTATTTTCATCTTCAGTGTGCAGCGAAGAAGTACTGCCGGTCCCTAGTTATTACTGAAGTGATCACGTGACAACTAAACTAAATTACCTGTCACTCCAGGTCCAGGCCCCCTCTCGTTCTAAATCATTGTACCCAATCCACATGAATGACTCGGCCAGCAGATGCTTCGTGACAAACTCTTGTTCTTTAGCATTAGCGATACTCAGCAGTTCGGAATCGGAGCTGATGCAGTCATTCCTTGCCATGTACCATGTGTGTGTGTTCAGTCTCACCAAGTAACAATACACTGTGTCTGTTCCTTCAACCAGGTGAGAAACCCATCCGCGGGGACACAATGCTAAAACGAAACGGTAGTAAATTAGAAATTAATAATTTGGACTGATTGCGAATTTTAGTAACAGCTACTGATGTTTGCTCTGTTAATTCCTACTCATCCACTCAATTCCTACTCATCAAAACTATAACTATTTTATCTCTCCGCGTTAGTTTTTCTGATTAATTATTTTATTTTAATTTGTATTTCTTATCCTTTTACCTATTATTGTATTTTTAGTCCTTTTTATTTCACGACAGCGCTTTAACGAGCTACGGCTCCTGAGCTCTTCGTGTATAAATAAACTATGTCTATGTCTATTGGCAGACTATATTGTTTGGGCGAAAAAAAAGGCAATGTAAAAAAAATCCATTTTTCCCACAACATCGCAGCTCATGTTTTCTCCAAGGAACGTACCAAATTGTTTATTCTCTTATCGACTGTGTTACGGGGGCCAGAACAAGCTTGTGGTAGATAGAATATTTGGTATTTTCCAGCAACAGTAACATGTAAATACAAATTAATAGCAGTTAGACCACGTAGCACTCGGAAGGATTTTTGCGTCCAACATTTGGGAGGCTTGGTTCATTCTTGAGGTTCATTCATTCATTCGTTAATGCATTCATTCACATAATTATTTTTATTTATTTATTTACCACCACACTCAATCGTAATGTAATTTATTTTCTGCTTGCGTGGTATTTTACAACAACAACAACAACAACAACATCAACATAGATATCCTCACCCTCCAAAACCTCCATTAGTAATCTGTTTAATTTGGACTTAAAGCATGTTTTACTTTGGTTACGTAAATTGATAGGTATATTATTCCAAATTCTAGTTCCAGTTCTAGAAAAGGAGTGTAATTGTTGGTTAATTCTAGAATTTTTGACGTAAAAGTTGCCCGCGGCTGAGAATCTGGTGTCGTGAGTGTGAATCTGGTCTAAGCGAATAAAAAGGTCAGAAATATTAGATGGTACAGAATGGTTTGCAACATCATGCATTAGTACAGAAATCGATTTAAAGTAGAGCATGTTCAGTGGCAGAATATTAGAGGAAATAAATAAAGGAATAGCATGTGCTCGATTATTTGAGAAATGCATTAAGCGGAGGGCTCGTTTTTGTAAAGGGAGAATTTTGTTCAATTGTGAATGAGCAGCTTGGCCCCATACACTTAAGCCATAAGATATATACGGTTCAATCAGGGATCGATAAATACTCATAGGGTGCTCATAAATACTCATAAGGGTAATACTCATAAGGGTAATAGTGGGTACAAGTGGGTAATACTCATAAGGGTAATCGTGGGTACAAGATGTCTGAGCCTAGCGATGATGCCAACACCTTCACTTATCTTAGACGAAATGTAGTCAATGTGGTTTCTCCAGGTAAGATTACTGTCAATTAGAACACCTAAATACTTCACGTAGTCTTTACGCACGAGTGGAATTAATTTTATAGAGTTGTTGTCGAATATGTTTAAATTTATTTCATAATTGACTTTTCTTTGGTAAGGATTGAAGATAACGAAATTAGATTTACTGGAATTAAGTGATAATTTGTTTGCATTTAACCAGTCAGATATGTTTACCAGTCAGATATGTTTACTAGTTCTTCCTAGCGAACTAAAATAAATTTGCAAGTCTTAAATGAAAGATACATGCATTTATACTACTGCTGCTAGGACCTATTTGCCACGTTATTCTTCATTGATCGCGATCACTATATTGAGTAAAGTATAATCTAAAGTAATGTCTCCTCACGTTTTGTAGGTGGCTCTTGTTTTTTTGGTGCTACGCTCCTCCATGCTAAAATAAATCCACGCCTCTCATGGGAGCCGTCCGAGTGAAACCTGATGCGAGCGTGGTTGGAGATTGTTGTGAATTTTTCGCCTAAAGGAAATAAACATGGTTAGTCTTGAGATTATGGCATATCTGAAACAGTTTTGGTCTTGTTGAAGTAATTGCTTAATCGCAAGATTAATACAAATATTGACTAGCTACAGTTAAAGTGACTATATCACACTACGCGCATGCTTCCACAAATCTTTCCATTGCTTGCCATTTGTACAAACAAGTAACGCATAATTCTGCCGTAAACGCTACAAATACGGTACAGATAACTTTGTTTCAAGAACGATTGAAACGGATAGCAGCTACGAGTGCTAAAGCGAATTTGTGGTTGGCTTGTAGGATAAATTATTAACTTGAGAACATAGCATTGACCGTTCCCTTTTTTTATTTGAAAGTGTTTGTGTCCCTTACTTATTTGTACAAATTGTTATTTCAGTATAATTGATGAGTTAAGCCTAGCAATGTAAAGACTTGTACAAGCACGCGCATGCGTATAGCGTGTTACAGTCCCTTTAATGTACTGTAACAAAAACGAGAAGAGAAAGTTTGAAGATAGTTGATGTTCAGAACACGATCTGTAGCGGACTGTTTCAGGACAAAATTCAAGGCGTTTGTAAAATGGCGTGCTTACATGCAAATAAGTAAGTAAGGGAGAATTTAAAATTTCATGTCAAGTGGAGCCGAAGCAAGGATTCATTTATGCAACTTTCTTAATCGCAAACCTCCGTGAAATTGGAGAAGTTCAACAACATGAACTTCGTTTGCCGCTCTGACCATACAATCCTGGCCATTCTGTTTGGGACACTTTTTCGCAAAAAGCACGATTTCTACATTTATTCCCAACCCCCCCCCCTACCCCCCCTGATGAGCAATGTTGAGATCCATAATTTATCGACTTTAACATTGTAGAGGGGGCTGGGGATGAGCTATATGTAAGTTGAATTGTTATGACTTTGATTATTCGATGTTTTCAAATTTGACGCACAGAAAGGTTAAAAAATAGTGTAGTGTCACTGAAGCAATAGGCTCGACTACCAGCCGCTGTTCGGGAAACGAGCCCGCGCTCCTCCCCCGAAAAGAGGGAGGCTCAGAGACCGGACGCGAGAAAGCGGCGGAAATCGAGCCTACTAAAGCAATTGCAGTTATTTTAAATTTAATTACCTGATCTCCCACAGCGTCTTCCAAAAGATGGTGAATTCCTTGAGTTTCCATCTCTGACTTCAACGTAGTCGTACCTACAGCCTAAACCAACTTTATGGATGTCAAATCTTTTGAACTCCATCTCAATGTGATGTCCCTTGGCAGCCGAGATCACCCAGATGCAGTCGGTATTTGACGGGTAGTTGCCCGGGGATAGATACCCAGGGCTTAACAGGGTTCCATTTGGTTTGATGACGTTCCCGCCGCACGCTACAGCAAATAACTCTGTCATTATGTATGCAATTCTTTGTTTCCTGTTTTATTCACTATATTTGTTCCAACGCTAATGCCTTAATATAGCAAAACTTTGGCTGTTGAATGCAGCCGAAATATAGGTATTGACAAAATTTACAATTTGTCTTCATTTTTGATAGTATATATTTATTCATGGAGACTGTGCTTTATATATAACACAAATGAACTTAAACCAGTCAAATAAAGAATAAATAAACACAAACTGAAAACCCTAAAAATTGTCCTGGTCGGGATACGAACCCGCGTCCCCGACTTTCTAGCGTCGATGTTAACCACTACACCACCAGGACGACCACGCAACAACGCAGCCGAACTAAAGGCTTTATGGCTCACGGGCCTCCCGAACAATTTTCAGTGTTTTCACAGGAGCTGACTGGAAGGCTTCTAGGCCTTTTTGACGAATATAAATAACACAAATGAACTTAAACCAGTCAAATAAAGAATAAATAAACATAAAGTGACAACCCTAAAAATTGTAGGGTTTTCACTTTGTGTTTGATCTCGATATAGGTGATCTATATATATACCTGGATTTTTGAAAACGTGATCAACGAAAATTACAGCAATTTCACTACAACTAGCCCAAACAAGGGTTTTTATGAGCCCGATCAGCTCGAAAATCACAGAGAATAGAGAGAAGAGGAAAAGGGAGCAAGAGCGAGCGAAAAACAGACAAGCAACACTCTGTAGTTTTTATATTGGGGGGCTCAAAAACCCTTACTTAGGGAGATATCGTTTTCAAAAATCCAGGTATATAAACAATTAAAGAAGGACGAGGACGGACAACTTCGGACGATAAAAAGAGTCCAAAAATTAAAAAAAATAATAGTAAAACGTTTCGGTCTTAGATCTTCATCAGTTCAGTACAGAGTAAAAAATGAAACTTGTGTCAACGGTTACATACTAGGTTTAACAATGGATTTTTAATTTTACATTATATTTGTACTGTGGAACCCCGCCATAGGAAGAAATAATGAGCGAAGATTTTTACACATTTAATTATTTATAAATTATTTTGTCTCAACAATTAGCATCTATCTGATAATATATATAGGCTGAGCCTAACAGCGTCGCTCTCTGAACAGAAAGCCGATGATAAGCTTAACTAAGGTGAAAGGTCGGAAGCACAAGAATTAAGATTGACGACCCGGCTATTTTTCAATTTTAGGAATTCTCAAAAACAGTATTACGCGACCGTCTGCACAGTACATTTAGACCGTACAAAAGTTCACAAAAACAACTTTTTCTCAGTCTAGAATAACTAGTATGACTTATTTCCGAATAAAATACCGACCTGTTGCGTATCAAAAATTGCCCGAGAAACTGATTTGGAAATCAAAATTGCAAAAAATACACCAAAATATTTGCATAAGGCGACGCGAGTGAAGTTAGAACTATAAAATCCAAGTCTTGTTTTGTTTACAGAAAATCGCTTTTCAACCTATTCAATGAATGAACAAACACAAAAATGAACAACACAATCGTCTTTCGAAAAATGTTATTCAAATCTCAATAAGTTTAGCGCATCGTGTCCGAACTGTCCTTGAAATTTAAGAAATCAATACAACTGAATTTGAGCACGTTTCTAAACAATTCTCCAAAACTAACGACAAAGAAAAATTAAGTCAATCACAAATTGATATCAACATAAATTCTCATCGAAAAATGTATTTTGTTTTACCTTTAAGTCCCTCGACACCGCTTGGAAATTCTTTAAATCTCCGCTTCTTCAGTTCTGAAACCCGAAGTGAGAAACATCTGCCCGCATTGCTCCCGCATTGATAAAAACGTATGAAGTTCCTCGAAGCAAGATTTTATCCCTGAAAGCTCTTCTTTATCCACTATAGCGGCTTCTGAGTATCCCTTAAATAGTAGACCTGTCTTGAGTAGCAAACCGCGAAAAAATGCAGGGAAATAACGACTTTAATTTGGAACGGTTCTCTCCGCTAAACACAGCTCCAACTGAAGTGTTTACCGAGCTGATGTGACATTGGCCATGTAGCCGCGCGAAAAACAAAACCTCGCTTTGGTTTCAAAATCGCTAAGATCGCGGATGTTGTGTGGCGTCATACGCGCATGTTTTGCGACGTCATACGCGCTCGCTAGCCATGACCATGACGGGCATAGGTTCTGTGAGTATGTGGCTCCGCCTTCGCCTTCGGCCCGCGAGAGCTCCGCTATAATATTTCTTTCCTTCCTTCCTTGCTTCCTTCCTTCCTTCCTTGCTTGCTTCCTTCCTTCCTTCCTTCCTTCCTTGCTTCCTTCCTTCCTTCCTTCCTTCCTTCCTTCCTTCTTTCCTTCCTTCCTTCTTTCCTTCCTTCCTTCCTTCCTTCCTTCCTTCCTTCCTTCCTTCCTTCCTTCCTTCCTTCCTTCCTTCCTTCCTTCTTTCCTTCCTTCCTTCCTTCCTTCCTTCTTTCCTTGCTTCCTTCCTTCCTTCCTTCTTTCCTTCCTTCCTTCCTTCCTTCCTTCCTTCCTTCCTTCCTTCCTTCCTTCCTTCCTTCCTTCCTTCCTTCCTTCCTTCCTTCCTTCCTTCCTTCCTTCCTTCCTTCCTTCCTTCATTCATTCCTTCATCTATTCCTTGATCCATTAATTTATTCATTCATTCGACTTCCGTGTCAACTATTCTAGCACCCTTTGTGACAGAATGCTAATTGGGGAAACCATTTAAGGTAGAACACTCATCTTCGTTCATTATTTCTTCTTTTAGCGGTTCTTGGTTCGTTCGATTTATTCCTTCCTTCGTAAATATAATTAATTCATATATTTATTCGTAGCTTATTGAGATCTGGGGTGCTTACCATTTACATGGAAAAACCAGAAATTCTGGTTGGGAAATCAAATGGTACGTATTATTCCATTCGGAAAGTTTGAGAAATTATGGGCTGCTGGTTCTCGTGATACATTTTTTCCAAACATTTTAATCTTTCCAGCTGATGTGAGTTGTATTTTTACTTTTCCCTTCTTCCACAAGGTCAAGTTAAGTCATTTAATGTTTATGCATGAAATTTCCAACCGGATGGATCCTGTAAATGGTAAGCACCCCAGCATTTTTACTTTTCTTTCTCAGGGATGAATGATAGCTTTACCTGGAGTACGCGCAGTAATCTCAGTAATGTCCCATCTAACCATAAACCCATTGTAAGGCCTGCCTGCATCAGAGTGAAATTTCACTAACAGGATGTTTGAGCTGGAATGGAGAGTTGGTGGAACTCTAAATCCACAGAACTTTCCAATACGCCTGGACGAGTCTGTCCGGCCGTCATACACAGACACAAAGTCATAGCTACATGTTTGCGATTCTACAAGGAGAAAAAGATAATAATAATAATAATAATAATAATAATAATAATAATAATAATAATAATAATAATAATAATAATAATAATAATAACGAATATTTGAAGAGAATATAACCCATCAGTGTATGAAACACTGTTATCAATGGGGTCCTGTAAATTAAACAACTAAAATAAATATAAGATAAGAAAAAGCGCTAACCCCGAGAGAACATGATTTCACTACAAACGTTAAACCTTGTCGTTCATTTTTTATTGCTTGTGTAAAACGTCACGTCACACATTACCTATGCCCCCATTCTCTGACGCACTGACTTAAACATTGACTCCATTCCTCTCACGCTTGTGTCTCTGAATAAAAGTGTGAGCATTCAGATAAGAGCTACTGAGCAGTACGTTTCTGCGATGCCGCTTGTGAATGTTGATCATGGCCGTTCCGTGTGAGTGGAAGATTTATTACAGACGGAAATATTTACTGGGCGAAGCTCTATCTACCTTCAACATCAAAGAATAAGAACTTTAGATTGATCGTTCGTCCACGTGGTGCTTGAATGATCCACTCACAATCCATTCCATTAGAGTACATATTTGGATAGTTTGGGGAAGTAAACCTGCCACTTGATCCTTCCAACATTCTGCCGCAAGCTGTGAACATGTCAGTTAAAACATTCATCAGTGTTACAGGATTGGATGGTCTGAAAATAGGCCTTTTTTAGTTTTCATTCATATGGAGTGGCACTCTTAGAAAAGGGGTCATTTGACCATTTGTAAATCATAAGACACAATCCCCAAAATAATGGTCTAGTTTTGTTTAAAATTACTCTTCCACTACACTGAAAAATAAGAGTGTATATTGCTAAGGATGACTAGGCCAATTTTTTCAAGTTCTCTATAGGAGCATTTCGTAATGGTGTTGAGATATCACTTTGTACTGGACCTATTTGATATTTGTTATATAATAACTCTTGCAGACACAGTTTTTCATATTTCATGGTCCCCAGTGATTATGAATGGTGACGGGTCTGTGTAGTCTTGTTCTTAGTACTTACAGATTTGACATTTCCTCTCGTTACATCTCCTCTCCTCCATGACCCTTCCCCGGCACTGCAGGCCGCCATTCAGTGGTTTGGGTTGATTACACTGCCGCATCCTCTGCTGAGTGCCGTTCCCACATTTCTTGCTACAGGAATTCCACGCTGTCCATGTCGACCATCCACCGTTTATCGGCTTGGCCTCGTCTGAGACAAAAACATCAATGACATCGAAATCCATACAGTCGAAATTAATTATTTACAACGGCCACCCTCGGTCCCAATTATCCGGTCGATGTAGATGTGACTGTTATGATTTGCTATCAGAAGTTTTATTACATCATTGCTTTTATCCTTTTACTACTAGAGTCACGTGTTGACAGCTTTAATTCCTCCCTTATGCGAGATCAAGACAACAATTTAATCTGTAAAAGCCATCACTATAATTGAATGACCGCTGACCGTTCCCTTTACACATATATTCCATGTGGGAGCTTTGCGCAGTATTCGATTAAGATTCGATTTAGATTTAGATTTAGAGTCATTTAGATCGATAAACCTAAAGTATGACCATTGAAATAAGATCGATATAGCAGTACTTTCAACATTCTACAACACCGAATTTGATATTTTCTTGTTTTATCTTGGCTTAACCTGGCTACTGATTTTACTGAAAGCAGCAAACAGATCGATAACTTTGTTGCTTGACTATCCGATAATGGAGACAAGTGAGGGAACTAGGTATCAGCAGAAACCCATAAGCGGGTTGAAACGTGTAACTGTCTCCTTTACGCTTCAAAACAAGTTTCCGATTATTCAATTTGCTAAGAAGGTATTACAGCCATATTTGGAAAGATAAAAATATTAACCAATCAATTCGCTAGAACAACTTGCTTCCAATCTCGAGGGACCGAGGGGTTTCCAAATATGGTACTTAGCAAAAAATGAATGTTCGGAAGCTGGTATCAGTTGACAAGACTTACCAGCGGTGATTGAAGCATTCTTTACACACAAGTATGTTCTGTCCCAACCGTATCTTCCTTTCCTTGCAAACCATCTCATACATGGTAGGTTAGGCATTTCACCGTTGTAAGACCAAACGAACCTGTCGACACAAAAAGCAAGACTAAGGATGAAGATTGGCAATATACAAAAAACAAACAACATAATATTAAATTCGCCCGAGTGTACGTTTCTCGCTCGACGTAGCCTACAAGGTCATGAACAGATTGTTTACAGGACATAACGCGCCCATCTATCCTTTAGAGAAAAAAGTGTTTTCTTGTTGTTAACTTGAAACCTCACCTGTATGGAATGCCAGTGTTTTTTGGGACACAAAGAAAATTGTTATTCCACTTATTCCCTTTGGAATCAGCGGGGACGTAGATACGCGTGCACTGCATATTTCTCAGCGGTTTTTCGTCTGACCAGCGCATCTCCAGCTGTCGCTTGTCCCCAGGCGTGCAAAACAAATAGTTTTTCCAAGTAAAATAATCCCGCCTCTCGAATATCCGAACGCAGATCTCGCCTTCGTTAGGACGTGCTTTTGGACTGAAGTTAAAATCCTCAGGGAATCTCGGCCACTCTGAAAGTTGAAGAGAACTACATCGTTTAAATGGGCCTTAACCCTATTCAGCCTGGGCTTTTTATGAGTTCCTTATGAGTTTTTTATGAGCCTGGGGGGAGGGGGGGGCACATTGTGCCCCCCCCCCCCTCGTAACTTCAAAAACATTAAGGCTATGACAATGAAACCAACATGGTACATAGTAAGTCCAAAACTGTTTCCTTAGCGATCCACACAATGGAACGATGACGTCATGTGACGTAGTTATTAGGTGATTAGTTATACGGCCCCATCTTGGATCTGGCATCTTGGATTTCTGAAATTTTTTAAAACCTCTTAAAAAACCATCCAAAGTGACTCAAAATTAATCAAAACCAATAAATAAACGCTAAATGACGTAAAAATATAAAAGCTATACCAATAAACATTGTTTTTCTTCATTCAAAGGTACAACTATGCAAATTTCAAAAAATATGGCTGTCAAAATCTTATTGCCATGGAAACATCAAGTCACGTGATCAATAAATTGTCATATGAAATTGTTGCCAGATAAATTTTAGGAAACGTCACAAAGTTTGATGGCGTTTGAATACATATTAAAGAAGTTATGAATGTTGAATAGGGTTAAGATTGAAGTGCTGTTTTATATAGGACCCCCTTTTTTACTGTGACTGCTTCCCTCTTTCAATTAGATACACCCGTGACCCAAACCGATGTCATTACTTAAAGATGAACACCTCAATGGTACAGTACATCGGAAAAATAGGGAGAACTATGTACAAGAGAAACAAGGTCGCGACATTCACAGGGATACAGTAAAAACCCGCAAGTAAGAACCTGTATTTTCCCAAGTTAGCCTAAACAGGTTCTTACATAAATGGTAATTAGCACAAATTTAGGCTATTTAGGTTCTTAAATAGGTTCTTATTTTCTGAAGTAAAGAATTACATTGTAGCTAATAGAATTTAGTAGTATTCAGCCTATTCCTGATATAAAATCTGCATACCAAGTAAGTATCAATGAAAAAATGACTATAATAAAAACAAAATTGAAGCACTGATCACATGAATTTTCAACATCGGCATTTACATTGCAATTGGAGTGATAAGGCACCTGTGTCTCCAAAGAGGATCCAAAATGTTGACCGACTCTTATTTGCCCAAGTGTACTGTCCACATTTTTATATAGTTTTTAGAAAATAAGAACCTGTTTCAAATTTTAGGTTTGTATAGAGGAGGTATAACTGGCAAATTTTAGCCTAACAGGTTCTTACTTTCGGGATTTTAATGTATACGACTCGCCAGCACTCAGATTTCAACCTTTTCACAGCAAGCTCATGAGACCAGCCATTATCCACTGTGGAAAAGGGTAAAATTTATTGATCGAGATCCGTACTGGTCCGTACTAGTACAACGTACACCGGTATGGTTAAGAAAGGCTATCCATATAAGACGTCACCCTGAAACATCAACAGGGATAATGGATTCGAGATTCCTGAAGCGATGTCGCCAATGGTCAAGAAGCACAAAAACAGGAGAGCGGTACTTCAGTGGACCACCAAGGAAACAGCTTATCACAAGGATAAGGATCGAGTTCCACGAATCACAGTCGACCATTGCACCGTACAATACACAAAATGATTGATGCACTCTTAGCTATGTATAGTTTTAAGGTACAATACTCATCATAATACACTTAATTATTATTATTATTATTGGAAAGATAAATAATTGTACCCGAGCACTCCTGTGAGTTACACGGCCTTCTTTCCAATGAGCTGCCCTTGCAATAAGACCCTCCAAAAGCCGGTTGAGGATTGGTGCAGCTGCGAGAGCGCGTCTGAACTCCTCCGCCACAACGTCGGCTACACTCACTCCAAGGAGACCATCTGGTCCAATTACCGTCTTGGAAGGAAATAAATTAATTAATTTAGGATCCACCAAACCAGTGGATAGTGTTTTTTGCTCGCTCTGATTGGCTATTCAAACTCGGAATAGTATTAATAATCGCTATTCACGCGAGGTTTACCCCCATTTGTCAGAAATGAAGTAACTATTTTGGGCTGGCTCTCAACTGGTTTGGTATATAATAAAACAAATGTTCACCTCAGTGTCGATGAAGAGTGTTAGATATTTGTCTAGATCCACCACTTTTCACCTCCACTTCGGTGAATAATTGTTAAACAAAGCGGAGCTTGGCAGTGCGAGGTCGTTTGGTTTCTTAAAGCTCTTGAGGCCTAAACAGATTTTTTGTAGAATGTCCAAAACAGTTTGTTGTGAATTTGTCATTCTAATGATTTTGGAGTGAAGTGAGGACAATCACTCAAATTTGACCAAACATCATATTCATATTCAGTTCCCATTACAAACTATCGATCGTCGATTATTACCGGCTATCGCTAAATCGCTGCTTGTCATGTTCCCATGTGACCATTCCGATCGCTTAGCTTTTTTTTCAGCGATCAAGCCACCGTTAGCGATCATATGTAACCTACAGTGAAATAAAAACAAAACAACGCGCTAACGTATGCGTGGCTTTGCATTAACCATGAGCCTACCTATTGCTTTTCTGTGCTTAGTTGCACACAAGTAGTATCTGGAGTCACTCCAGGTCGGATCATCTGGCTCGGTCCATTTCAAACAACTGGCTTTTTCTCTGTCATTCGGCTCATACGTCAACCACTTGAATTTATAATTCCCATCATACGGCCAACACAAGTACGCTCGGTCCCAGCCTTCTTCGTGGGATTTAGTTGGCACATACACCCGAATACACCTTTTGTCTCTCAAAGGACCTCTAAATGACCACCTTGAAACAAGAACAACCATGAAGAAATTTTACCTTACGTATTAATGACGAGGCGAGAATAGACTAGTCGCTAATCAACAGCAAGGAAACAAGTTTCTCGTCAGCAGATTGTAGCCACCTGTCTCTGTATGACTTATTGTATGACGTGCCAATTGTATTCGGCAACTCGAGTTTACAAACTTTAGTTTGCGGTGAGAAGTCACTTTTAGGGTACTTGCTGTTTTATACTGTCAATATGTGTTTTGTGTTTTTTTTAACCCTCTGAAGGGACTACCCTGGGAGAACATAGAATTTTATTTTTAAATAAAGAGGGTTGTACTAAATAGCAAAGCTAATAAACTTGTGGCCCTCTATAAAACTACTCTATAAAACTACTCTATAAAACTACAATGGCAAATGCTATCAAAACCCTGAATTGTAGGTTAAAGTATTTACAACTCAAAAATGGGCTCGATGAATTTCAGTTTTGTTACTACTGAATAAACTTTTGCAATTTAAGATAAAACTCTTTTGTAAACAGTAAAAAAACTTCTAAGGAGCAGATTCGTGCCACCCTTCCTCGTTTTACAACCATCATGGCTCCCTCAAGTGTAATAAGCTGAATGTTTTTACCTGAGTTGAAGATTTTCCTTGTCTTTGCGGTAACAGAGGTAGTTATTTTTCCAGCCTACTGACCTTGGATGATAAATTCTTAAACAAATTGCCTGCCTTCCCATGGATCCATCGCTCTTCCAAACAAAATCCTGCGGGAAGTCTGGATAATCTACAGATTAAAACCAGTTGACCATTAAGCAGAAAACATCGAACGACACCTTGCAGTCTTAAGTATGATTAATAATCACTGTTTTTGAATGGATTTATTAACTTTGATTGCCGCATTAAAGGAGTACAGCTTCTTCCAGAAATATTGTCATACAGAAGCGTTGAAGTGTACGAGACAAGATCGAAAGAGAGTATGGGTTGTAATAAAATAGTGAGTCCATCTTTGAATACTTATGACAAAAAACAACACGAAAGAAGTTGTTTCCAAAGCTTCTTATCAAAATAAATTTAAATTTAGTCAGCAGAAAAATAGCGACAAAAGTAAACAAAGAATTATTCTAATTACCAGCAAAGCACATCCTTCACATACAAAACAAATCGTAGACTTCTTTCCGACAGGTCTGAAAACAACACAACAGCTTCGAATATCGAAATTCGAAATGCAGAATATGAACAGCAGGTAATGCCTACTGGCTGAAATTTGCGTAACAACGTAAATTATTGCGCTATTGATATTTTTTTCAACTGACTTGTCAACAAAACACATCCAATCACACAGAAGCATGAAGAGATGGCCCGCCGGTTACGTTAATTAATACCCAGAATACCTCGCGGTATTGTCGAGTACACTTTGACACTTCGATATGACAACCTTTTTCGAAAAAGCTGTTTGTCAACAGAAGTAAAAAGGCAAAAAATATGTTACTTTGGACTCGAGTGTACCACGTCAACTGCTACTATTCATACAGTCAGCTTTTCTGCAAACAATATTCTGCTCATACGCAGTTATCTCTTGAATTTATTTATTTATCTAGAAAACAACAGTAAAAAATAATAAACAATATAAAAAAATTCTTAACCACTGTCAACAATGAACCAACCTGGGCATTTGTATAACAGCTTCGCTTGTCTTATATCCAGAGGGCTCAGATTTGTGTTTCCAAACTTCTTCACAGATGGGTTACGTGCCACTATGGTAGGTTGACCGTTTTTGGAGAACGCTCTTGCACCGTAATGCATGACGGACTTGTGATCGTACTCTACACCCAAACTGTCAATCTTTCGGTGGCTGTACTTATCAAATGCAAACTTGAATTCTAAAAAGAATATAATCGCAAAAATGTTTTATTCAAGAACAATGTTCGGACAGTAGTGTTTGCAGATAGTTTGTGTAAATGTCCTGTCTTGCGCCTGTCAGACGACGTTAAGAGATAAACTAGCACATGAACTCCTGACTAGCATTGCTTTCAAATGTGTATCTTGAAGGATTACACGTCTCTAGTAAAATCGAATACTATTGCGTTTAATTTCATGATTTGCCTTTTCAATGTCTTGTAAATACAATATAATAATTCGATGACAATCATGATGCAGGGAGTGGTGGGTTTAAAGACATTCAACTACTGTAAGTTACACAATACTTAATATGATAAAAAAAATAGGTATAAAATATATACAATCCCTCGACTATACTGAGTTGAACTGTTGTAGACTCCAAACTTACTAGGTATAATATTCTCGTCCTTTATTGTTATATAGTTATCTCTGTCAGGCCTATTCTGCTCGTGCCAAAAACCAACCAAATGCCCCAGTTCATGCACTACAATCCCATGATGTGCGCAGCCTCGGCCCAGGGACGTAGTCTGTCTTCCGCCTGTTCGGCCAACATCGGAGTTACACCTTGGTGTAGGAAGAACAAAGTGTCACAATTAAATATAGACAGATCAAATGGTCGAACACCCAAAGTGGAATTTAAAAAAGTATGTTGCTAATTCAAACGGTCCTGCTACTTTTCGTAAACACGCTTTAAAATAATAGGAACTAAATAGTTATTACTAAATAGCTCTATTGCCTAACACGGGAACCGTAACTTATAAACAAATGAAAAAGAAAAAGTAATTTCTGATAATCTTGATTGGCATAAATTAATATTTTGCCGGCACGGTGGGGGTAATAGTGTAATGCGTGGGGGCTCACGGTTCGCGAGTTTGAAAATGAGTCCGTGGATAGATTTGTGTCATTCTACGGTCAGCCTCGCTGTAGACTGCGAGCCGTCTTATATTTTTCTTTTAGTCAGTTCGGTGAGCACGCGAGCGGCGAAGCTACCAAGCGCGTGGATCGAGGGCATCGACTAACTAAAAGAAAAATAAGAGACGGCACGCAGTCTAGCCTCGGTGCGTTAATTACTTACCAAAAAAGTTAAATTTTTTCTTTTTTTTTTTCTTTTTGTCAAGTGAAGTCGTCTTAGTTGTTTATTGAATTACCTTGAGAGTTATTATCGACAGGTTTAAGTGCATGTTTTACTCGTTTACTTTCTTAATTAAAATACCTTAAAATAGTGAACTGTTGAACAAGTTTCTGTTTTTTAACAAGTTTAGATATCAACCTCGTTCCCAGGGTGTTCTCCTTCCTGTCCCTCTCTCGCTCCAGGGGACGGGAAGGAGAACACCCTGGGAACGAGGTTGGTTTAGATATCTGCTTGTTAGTCGGGTTGATACATCACTTATGAGCATAAATTACTATTTACAAATAAACCTATACAACGAGAAAAGTTTCTTTTTTTGTAAAATAACACTCACCCCTCGCCGTAATAAAATTCTACATAATCTGATTGATTTACTCTTTCTTCAAATTTAATACAGGTGTACTTTTCCCATTCTGCCATCGCATCTTTTAACAACTGACGGATTTTGCTGGATTCAGCTGAAATAAAAAACGGTGCTAGTAAGACAATAAATCAAATTGTAAATCCGTTACTGTAAGTAACTTTCCTCAAAAACAATAGAGTGATAATCGCCGTTTTAATAGGTCTGGGTAAGCATCGTTAATCTGGTTGGTTAAGCGTCTTGTAATTCGTCTAAAGACTGGCATAAGACGGAATATGTCTCCAGATTGTTAATGCGTCTAGATGGGCTATCGGTTTTAGTGCGTCTTGAAAGATACACTTAGCAATTGTCCATCTTCAAGCACAATCCGTCTAGTGCCTTTCTTTATACTACCAGATAGACCACAGTTTTTTGCCTAAACTCGTCCCAGACGGACAATGCGTGGGCTTCAAGTATTCTCAGGAAACAATTGCATAAGAGAATTGGTGTTTGTTATCATAACAAACCTTCCATTTAATGGTCAAACACCTCTATCTAATCAAGTTTAGCACCGATTTTCTGTGAAAAAAGAAAGGCATATGTAGGCCGCTATAAGAAGTAATTAGCGCGCAATAGTTTTCCGGAAAAAGTTTGAACACGTTGCTCATTGCAAAACCGCGTCTCATCATATTTTTTACTTACGGATGCTGTAAGCTATGGTGTAAGGTATAACTCCCCCGGGCCACAGACTCGTTTTATCTCGTATGGGGGCAGAGCCGTCACGCCCTATCACTCCGACATTTTTCCGCGGGATTTTCATGTCCACCTGCCACATCCCTCCATTTTGGTAACTCGCTGCAAACAAAAACCCATGTAAAATGTCGAGATTAGTGCAGTTAACTTCATAACTACTGTAGTCTCCTCCGCAAGCAACGCTGGAGTCTGAGGCAAAAAAAGAATGTTCTGGGATCTGGGGAAAAGGAAACATAAGAAAAGGTGGGTAGCGGCTGAGGAAATGAGTGGGATTTTTGTCCACGCCAGTTTCCTTTTCCATCTCTTCAGGATTGGTTTTCACTGCGACGCAAGCACAAGAGTGAAAATTGTGCGCCAAGTGAAAACAAACATTGACCCAGTCTTCAGCAAACGAAATCACTAAAGCAACATCAATCTGTGATCCTTTCTTGCACTAGAGGTAATGTACTACGGCATCGGATTCTATATGGCATAACTTTTAAGATGTAAGGATTGCAAAGAATAAAACACACCCCAAAATTATAATAATAATACTGATTAAGGTTGGGAAATAGTGGTGAAGAAAATAGGGATTTAAAAAAGATTCAAAAGCTAGTGTAACGGAAATTAAACGCGGATTCGTCGATGTTTATTATATGTTTTTAGTACAAAAAAGTTTTGTTTTGATTTTGATTTTCTCTTGTCTGGTATTCATTATCTTTCGACAAAGGAAAGAAAAAGAACACAAATGGATAATTTCCAAAAGACTCATAAGTGTGTACAATAACATGTTTCGTAGCATGGCCTCAACAAAGCTTTCATCAAAATTTACTAAAAGAACTTTCCCATTCTCGTTCCCAGAGTCGTCTGGCCCTCATAGCTGCCGCAGCCTGAGTACGAGGACCAGGGGATTTTCCCGCGATAGTGCGTCCCTACGCCAGGGAGCTTCGACGAATGCTTTTATTGGCCGAAGATAAAACAGTCCCCTGTACTAACCGCTTTCACAAGCATAATGCGAACGCAAGCACAAGAAAACGGCAGATATTTATCCCTGTGTTAATGTTTGCCAGTCGGGCCTGTTTTCACTTAAACATAAACGCAGGCCTTACTCGTCCTTACTCTTTCCCTTTATCTCTCTTGTCCAAAACATGCGTTAGGGGGGGGGGGGGGGGGGGGGGGGGGGGGGAGGGGGGGGAGGAGCACTAACACGTTACTGTGGATGTTTTGATCGTTTTGCTCATGACAAGGTATTATTAATTTTCTTATACAAAAATGTAAATGTGAAGGGGGAAAAAAAAACAACTTCAGATGACAAAACATAATAAACTTAGGGCGCGTTTTTTTGGGACATATTCTGGCCATTCCAAAAACAGAATACCTCAAGCTATTGCACCTATTCCTCTTGTAAAATATGTAAAGAAGTCGCTACTTTGACCATGTGTACCTGGAAAAATTTTGCCTTGTGAGAATGTAAACAACAGTTTTGTTAGCGTATTCTGATTTATTAAAGAATGATCAGAATATGTCCCCAAAAAACGCGCCCTTAGTGTTGAGAAATCGTGCTTTGTCATTATCTCGCAGATCCTTGTCTCTAAAATGTTTAATTGCTTGTTCGTGACAATTGTTTCTTAATCTGTTTTCTGTTGTCGTCAAGATTTTCTAAGAACATAAAGGAATTTTATGGATTGAACTCTAAACTGTCGTATTAAGTGTTGTTCAACATGCTGTACCCACATTTTTGAACATTATTAAAAGTGCAAAATGCTGCTCATACAGCGAAGACAACGAAGAAAACCTATCCCTACATATCTGTTTCTATAGGAAATATTTCATTTGTGGATCAAGTTATTTCGAACGTGACTTTTGCTTTCGAAATTTACTGAAGAATGTGATTAAAGAGGATATTCTCCGTGATGATCTATAATTTCATAAGCCTTGGTCGTAAATCGTGTTGTAAATAATAAGCCAAAGATTTAAAAATTGTTTATAAAAACAACACTGTAGCGTTTGTTCATAAGCTTACATTCTGAGAACCTTATTTCTAACTAGAATGACTTTTTATTTGCACTGCAACACCACCCTACCCTCAGCAGTGATAACAAGATTTTAAAATCATTTTTTTAAATGCTGAAATCTTGTTATCACTGTTTTGTGGTCTTTATTCCACAGGAAATAACGACACGTGGATACTTTGTATCCGTGTACCGTACCCTCATTTATACGCCCCCTTAAAAACACACTCCATATTATTGAACGGTCAGAAAATAAGTTAATGTCTCTTGGGTTTATGGGGAGGGAATGTTTATTCACAACATTCAGTTATTTTAGGAATGTAACAATTTCTGATTTGCTTTTTAAGTCATTAAGGTTTTAACTGAGTTTGTAAAATGGCGTTTATTGGAAGAAAAACGGTATTGCATGTTTGATTGACCGTTTTGTAGACGTTTAAAGCATAATTTTTACAGCAGAAACCTGGATTATTTTAAATATGGATATGTATACCTCTGTTAATTGTAAGACCTTCTAATAACATTATTTTTAAAGACCTAATAACATGGATATGTTTTGATACAAGGAATTGTCTCCATGAAATAGTGCATACGAAGATAGTCTGTCCATCGTTGTCCCTGTGTATTAGTTCGTAAATACTCTCCAATCTTTTGGACCAGTTACAAGTGAAAGAACAAAAGGTTACTCAGCCAAATAAGATAAGATTGCTATTGTCGTGTGTATTCTTGACCTCCTTAGCGCCTTTCGTAATCCAATCAATGAATGAATAGCGCTTTGCAAGACTTTAACTGTCGCTTTTCGTGTACCCCTCTTTTTGAGTAAAGGTAAAAGGACGATTTTATTTGAGAATTTGAATTGATTATTTTAGTGACATTCAGCGTCTTAGTCGGGTAATAACTTGACTTTTTGAAACACTTTTGTGCGGTACTTTAGGTGATTTTTAATTCCGGCGTCAAAAACTTTAATAGGTTTTGCTTTTAATTGGCACGATCTAAAATAAACGCAATGTTTTAAATAAAGAACCAAAAATGCCGACTGGAAAATTGTTTGCAGCATTCAAAGAGCGTGAACTGGAAAGAATTATAACAGTAAACAACTGGGGGTAAAGAGATAAACAAGTCGTCAGTGCGACGTGATGCAGCTGAAAGACCGGATGACATTATTACGTGATTATCTGCAGCAAATGGAAATTTAGCATACATGTTTAATAGTTCGTGTAAAGGATCTGTTTGCAACTCTCTTATCCACAGTCAATTCTTATAACCTCTCGAAGGGGAAATTCATTTGCAGCACACTTATAATTGGCGCATTTGTCCATGCAAAGGATATACAAATAATAGACACTTAGCACGGACTATTGTGGCAGCTCTAGGCGTGTGCTGCATACAAATCCAGCCACTGAAAAGGACTTGCAGTGTTATTCCAATGGAAGACACGTACATATCTGAGGCCCTGGCGGGGGGGGGGGGGGGGGAGGGTTTGCTCCCGTGTCGCTTGTCTGAATTTTAAAATGTCTCGTGTCGGTTAGACTGCAAAACAGTCGGCGGCTCGCTCGCAAAGGCGCGAAGCGCCAAAAGCTTCTGAAGCGTGGATACTCGCGCGCGAAGCGCGCGAGCCTCACACGGGCGTGTTAGCGTCTCTCTCCAGTCCCACTCTCCATATTCACACTCGCTCAAAGACCGCGCGCATTCATATGGTAACGCAAAAAATACGACTGTTAAACAGTCTACGTGTCGGTGTTTTATCAATGTTTCACGTTGCTGTCGGAAATTGAACGAACATTTGTCTTTTGTCGCAATTTCATTTTAAGTGCTGTCGCTACTTTTTGGGTCATGTCGCCTGTCGGAATTTACCCTGGCAGGGCCTCATATCTACCAGGCTCTTGGCACTGAGTTCTAGAGGCTTCGTCCCAAGCGTATAGACCACAAAAATAAACATAAATTCAAAACTGCTCATTCCCGGCATAGTAAATCGAACCCAATCGAACTAAATTTCAATCGAACTCAATCGAACTCAATCGAACTCAATTCATGGATTGAGTTCGATTGAGTTCGGCAATCGAACGAAATCGAACTCATTGAAAAGAAAAAAAATCAATCGAACCCAATCGAACGTTCGATTTCTCGTGATTTGTGTAAAACAGGCGTTGAAAATCCATAACCAGATCTTGGAAGCTCGAGTTGCTTCAGCCCGGATTGTAGTTCGATTTTCGAACGTTCGATTTAACATGCCGGGCTCATTCGATAAGCAGTTTAAGGTTACAGTGTACCTTCAGATCGAAAATTTATTGAAAATTTTTTGGGCGTCAAAATAAAGTTTACAGAATGAACTTTCATCCAAAAAATAATTATCGAAAAATAGTGAAAATTGACGGAGAAATCACTTTTGTGGGCGGAGTTTGTTTAAGAAGCGAGATGTTTTTTAAGCGCTGTTTTCTCAAAGTTAATTTTTCGCTTGTTGGGGACACTTTAAAGAGCTACAACTCAAAGGGAATTTGTTCGATTTTCCTCAAATTTGGACAGAAGCTAGGCTAACATATAATCAACAAAAACTTATCGGCGAATTTCTTAATTTCGAAACCTTTTTCGTCAAGAGCCATTTCCGTGCGATCATTCCAATTTTTTTCTCCCTTTTTCGAAAATATTCTGTAACTTTTCACTGCAATTGAATATGGGAAATCGCCGACACGGTTTTTTAGCGCTTTGTGTCCGGAAACTCGAGAACAAATCAAATTAGCAAAATACAATAATCACTTTGAGTTATAGCGTTTTAAAGCTGATTCGGACGTTCGAATTTAGATGTCGTAAAAAATTCGACAATTCATTTTATTACCAAATGGTTCCATATTTAGATAGCCAGCTCTATAAGCTTTAATTTGATATCTGGGTTTAGGTATATTAAGTGTATCCTTAAGACGCTAGAGTTGTTATACTGGAGACACCCCCGAAGGTACACTGTAACCTTAAGGCCTGGAAAATATGGTTGACACTTAATATCTTCGGCTAGATTGCTTAGACCAAGTTGAAATTTTCCATGAATGTACGTAAATCTTGATGTCTTCGTCTGCCTTAATGCATAAGTTTGGTCACGTGACATGTCACGTGATCAAAATTTTAAAATAAAGCAAATTGGCGATATGGCAGCGAATTTTATTTGTATAGTTGAATGAATTGGCTTTACTGATGGAGGTTTAACAAATCTAACCTTCTACGTTTGGAATTGATTGTCCTCCAGTTTTAAAATTACAGTTATAGATAATCAGAGGTTGAATTTTGGACTTAAAAGTGACCTTTGTCCTCTCAATGTTTTTAAGGAACAATGGACGATCATTCCAAACGTGAAGGGCTGGAAATATTTAATCTGCATCAGAAAAACGTTTTTATTTTCTCTTAAATCCGTCACCAATTCGTCAAATATTTGCTATTTTAAGAAAAATGGTCACGTGACATGTCACGTGACTTATGGGAAAGCGAGCCAAATTTCGATTCAGTTCCATGCCCCGTGTTAAAGTTATCCCGAATAAACTGTTTTTCCTGATTAAAGCCTTTGACCCAGGCCTTAAACTACTTTCAAGAGTGTTGAGCGGAGGTTGGGTTCTGGTAATGAATGAATCTTATGTTTGTTCCTTGTTCCTGCAGTTTCATGTTTTATCACTCAAGATAGATAACATCTTTCGAGTATGGTTTAATATAAGCAGCCCACTTGAATAAGTCAAAACTGGACATAATTGTCTTGATTATGATGAAAGGAGACCCTGATCTCGCGTTAAAACATTGTCACCTTCATCGGAGGTAAAAAATAAGAACTTCTTTGTTCGTTTTTGGATACTCAACGGTCATCAACATTGAACGGTCCCTTCTACTCCAGTATTCAAGAGGCATCCGTGTCTAAAGTGGTTTTAAGTCAACAAAAGAAAACAACTTTTAACTTGAATTGTTTATCATTCTAAAACTCGGACTCCTTCCAACTGCTGAGTGATATAAAAGATCAAATATGGGAGCCTGTTAATCTCAAGGACAAAGTAACCTTCCTTAACCATTTCGCTCAAACCTTGAGCCGTTTAACTAGTTACATTGGCGTCTTGGATCTGACAGTCTGCGACCACCCAAATGAGAATATTTTCGCGGGTATTTTGCAAAATAAAATTAGTATTTACATCAGATGAAAAAAAATTATGAGCCAGGTGATACACTAGCTGTAACCCCAATATTCCCTTTCTGGCAAGGTGACAAAATATGAGATAACATGTTACTTTAAGACCTTTATTCTTCGTATCAATTTCCGTTTGAACACAGGAGTTTGTATTGCTGATATTTACGTGAGCTCATGCGATAAAAGTGCACATACTGTATTTGACGAGGAATAATAAAATGGATGTAATATCCTTACAAACTAAAATTCTTGAATAATGAAAAACCGTACTAATCCAGTTAATGAATTTCCAACATGAAAGGAAAACAATGAATGAGATTCGCGATAATACAATAAAAGGCCGGATAACTTACGCAATTTGCGTTAGTCTTCTATTCATGACAAAGTGATTTTAGTCTCAGGCAAAATTTGGCCAAATTAAGTTTAAATAAATGTCACCAACACTAGCATATTGAAACTGAAGTGCTGTCTCGTGTTCGATAATGAACTGTTTATTTATATAAATACCCTGCAAATCGACCGCAAAATTTTAAAACTCCGTATCAAAATGACGATTAAATTTCTAAATCATTTCCGAGATTTTTGTGTAAAATATTACAGTTGGACGATTGCGATATCTTGCATTTGGTGAAATATAATCCAAAGTGTAACTGTTGATAGAGCTTGATAACTTTAAACCCAAACAATTTACACTTTTGACCACGTTTGTTGAGAGTTTTCGTTCCCACAAGAACGCAATTATCATAAGTACCGAGCACGCCGCTTTAAAAAAATGAAGTATGCATATACACAGGTAAAAAAACCGCCAGACAGTCCTAACCAGATTTTGTCGGCGCCTCAAAGATATTTCTCGCTATCGAAACGCGCTTAAGCTGACACTGAAAGGGCAATGTTTGTGTTTCTGAGCTATCATGTGCGGTTCAGACGAATAATTCTGACCAACTAAACGTTTGTTTTCTCAGTGATCGTGAGACTAAGATCAGTTAAAGTGAAAGATAAAACACTTTTCTGTTCACAAGAATGCGCTCGTGTTGTAATATAACTAACACTTGAAGCCTACAAAATGGCAGCAGTGCAATTTAGGTCAATTTAATCTTCCCGCGAAAGAAATCAGTCAAATGGCAACTGGATCGTAAAAGCTTTAAAGTTGAACAACAATTAGTTATTTAAGTTACTGAAAGGAATATTAAGGACTTGAATTGCGAGACCTGGGTAAGCCGTATGACATATTTACATTTATCTGCACACATGTGGAATGGCTTTTTTCAAACAATTTAATATCTCGTGTTGATATATGTATTGAGCTGGTTTCAAGACATTCTCTGGACCGTTCTAAATACGTCGAAGAGAGTTTTAGAACTATGATAAACGATTAAATGTCATCATATTCACCATGTCCTCAACAGAAATTCAATCAGAAATATCTTGCGCAAACCATAACGGCAAAGACCCCAGTTTGTGCTGAGCTTAAAGGAGTACTACGCTTCAAGATTCGCATTATTTCATTGTTTTTGCGTGAAAGAAGACGAATATTTACCCTACTGAAGAAAAAGAAGATTCTTACCGTATTGCTCGTTCACTTTAGCTATTTCATCAAACGCGGCGCTGTGTTGTGTCGCTACAGGAGATGTTAAAGTTCTGCTTATCAAGCTTGTGGTTAAAACGAAGCGCAGTATACAGCTTCGTAGCTGTTGCTCCATTACTTTTGATACACTGTTGTTTGATAAATTCGTGCTCTGAATTCTCGACTTTATCAGAAACCTCCGGAATACGTCACGGGAAATGATACGTTGTGTCTACCGACCTCAATAGGCGATGGCAGGTTGGTTTAACAACTCTAAGACAGGAAACTGATAAATGTGAGTGAGATCAGATGACAGCATGTATACGCAGCGTGACCGTGTGTAAACGGCTTTGTTGCGGAAAAGTCTCGGCGCCTGTTTATAGGATTTGTTGTTCCCCTCCGTCCTTTCTTGTCTGCATTTGGGTAACACCTTAAACCGGCTTGAACATCCCACAGAATTCTCTAAATATTTACATCAGGATAGTCTATCGATAATTTAGCTTATCTATAAATTTCAGCACTTACCAATCAAACAAAACATTGTTTTTAAATTGCTTTTAGATGCAATTGAAGCCACTACAAAAGCATATTTGGAACGCAACTAGAACATTTGAAATGTTTGATAAGATTCTGTCGATAACAGCTATTTCTAGTAGCTATTAAAAGATAGTCTTGATCTTTTCGCTACCAACATTTGGTACGTAGACCTTTGTGTATAAAGACTATAGCATATATTCTGTCAAGCTCACTCGGCAACATTTATCGAAGAAAAACATGTTTTCTTGCACTGAACTGAATTGTTGACATGACAGACTTGGCAGCGCAAACATTCATTAAAGCTTGAACTTACTTCCGTTAGGCCCAAATTCTTCCGGCTAAAGGAAGCAAGCGAGAACAGTGATAAAACTGGAAAGAAAACCACATAAACAAAAACGATTCTGAATAACCACCATGAATAACCATATATTTAGACTTTGCACGAAAAAAGAAACCGCTGACAAGGATTGCATTAAAGACGGCAACAACTGTTTACCTATAGATTGCAAAATGCGGAGCAAATGCTACATATTGGCAAGGAGTCAGCGCCCGGAGTCCGACGCGTCCCTAGTCGTCTCGTGGCAAGGTATGGGAGACGCGCGTGGGGACAGCTATCAGAGTCAAAACTGAACTGCGGGGCAGTTGTAACTTTAGCGTCTGTTGATAAAATCCTACAGTGAAAAATGTAACATGTTCAGCGATGGTTTCCGAAGGTGCTGTTTGTTTTCTCAGTAAAACTGAGTTTGGATTCTTTCTTCTTGAATTTTGATTTAAACAGCTCTTGAAAATAAAATTAATAGATTAAATATGGAGAAAATAAAGAGCAATTATTATTACTGTTATTGAAATCAGGAGTCTATCACTCTTTGCTCACGCGGAAACAAAAAAGGCCGACAGTACGCCCGAAAGAAAGTTTGATTGAAAAAAACTGCTTGCGAAAACATACCGAAATTTGGCGGACAAGCACGCCTCTTACTATTCAAGTTTTAGTTACTTTTAAAAGGGACAAATTTTTTTGCTTAAAGCGTCTAAAATAGCTTAAAGTATATGAAAATGCAATAATAATAATCATTGTTCAAAAGCCGATTTAGCTGCATGTTACCTGTCTGGTGGATAGGTCTTAGCTGTAAGATTAATGCAGTCTAGTATTTGTTTGCAGAAGATTTCCTGTAATCTGCCCCATAATGGCGGCTTTTCTGATAAAAACAACTGACAGTGAGGATCAGTCCAGAATAATTAACATTCTTTTTAATTTTGTTATTAGATCAATTGGGCGCGAATGGCAGAAAATACCACGTGATCTTGATTAGCCGCCATTTTTCTCGTTTGCCGGTTGGCGTTTTCAACACGAGGAAAACTGTTTTCAGGTTCGTAAACAACGTTGGTATTTTGATAATTTGATATTCAAGGTTCTTGAAGAAAGGAAGAATTACCAAAGAAAGTGTGAAGGTCGGGTGCTGGAACGTTAGGAAAATGTGTTCATTCAGGAAAAACAGCGCAAATTGTACTACAGTCAGAGACAGAACAACTTGGAGGAGGAGGATTGAATGATAGATGATGATGATGATTATTATTATTCAAGGTTCTTCACTCTTGTTATTTTCACGCCCCTTATGGAAATCAGCATCTTTGAGTTTGTGGTTTTAGCATTATTTAAAATAATGTGAATTATAATTCAACACATTGATACACTGCCTAAATATGGTAAAAAAGTCATCGATATACGTCATGTAGACATAGCGTATGATGGCGGTAAATTTCGCATTTTGACAAGAGAATGCAAAAATGACGGACCGGACTCGATATTTTTTCTTCAAACTGTGCTTTGTTATCAATGTGTTGAATTATAAAACTATTTTAGCGCCCAAGGTTGCGTGATATCGCCTAATTTTAGTTAAATAGCTGATAAAATGTAAATTTACTTCCAAATTGAGCGCAAAATCAAGTACTAAAGAAGGGAAGTGATGGTAACATTATTACACAGAAAGACTGTCGTATTTTCCCGGAACAAGTTTCCACATTGTTCAGGCCGAAACGTTAATTAATCAGGCTCTTTGAAAGTCGTTCAAGGCAACAAACGGCATGGCAGCGGAGAAGTGCTGTAGCTGACTTTGCCAAGGTGTTTAGAGAACACTGAAGCAATCTATTAGTCATAGCATAAGCAGTATCATCCGTACCGTTTCCTACGAAAAATGATGGCGAAGGGCGAATGGCAAATGGCGAATGGCGAATGGCGAATGGCGAATGGCGAATGGCGAATGGCGAATGGCGAATGGCGAATGGCGAATGGCGAATGGCGAATGGCGAATGATTGAAGCGCCGCCGCTCACAGGTCCGGGAATGGGGACATAACGGACATGTAACAGGGAAACAGCATCCTTTGCATCCAACCCCGGAAATTGATTAAAATTCTAAGTACTCGGTTAGCTTTTTTAAAACTGTTTTTGAGTTATCGCATAACCTACTTATCGGTAAGAATAAGTACCTGTTGGGCCACGCCCACTAACCGAGATTCTGGAATCGTTTAGGTTTTACTGTTTTTTAATTCCACGCTTGCTCAAAGGATGACCTCTGTGTTCTTTCCACATCTGCAGTCATCACCGGATTTCGCCGAATGCCCGTCAGCTAATGTTTATCAGTTAATACTTGAAGGAGAAAAAGAACGTGACAACTATCATGCAAAATCATTTGTCGTCTCGCTATTTTTCGATCTTTGGATCATTTTTTAACAAATAACGGAAAAAGAGAACTAAAAATAAGGAAAAGATACTGGTACACAAAATAATTTCGCCTTATGTTCGACTTTTTTTGATAGAATAATATATGTTTTGACCAGGCACTCTTTGCATGTATATTTGAGCCATCCAGTGTGAATGTAACATTATTTACCAGACAGTTGGGTTCACACGGAAACATGTTTTAAGGTGATGCACTTTCTGTAGATCAATATTTTTTACATGCATTTCTAGACTCTCCAGAATCTCTATCAGACAATCGGGTTCACATTGTAACATGGTTACTTGAGTGCATCCGATATCAAGCTGCGAAAGCTTGGAACTCGCTCCCAGACAGGATCAGAACAATAAATTCATTAAAAGACTTTAAGACAGCCATAAAAGAAATTAATTTTTAACTTTTAATTTGTAACTTTTAGTTTTATTTTTGATTATTTGTATTTTAAGGTATTTTTATTCTGATTTATGTATTTTTCTCGAAGATATTAGCTCAATAGAGCTACTCTGAAAATTCGAGGTTAAATAAAGTTATGTATGTATGTATGTATGTATGTACAATGATGCGCCTTATGGTGTTACGATCGAGCCAATCGTGCATGCCTAGACTATCTAGAACTTTCTCGGACAATTGGGTTTATACGGGAATCATGATCGAAATTGATGCTTCGTCTGTTGTTGTTTCTCAATCGTGCTTTCCTAGACTATCTAGAACCCTCTCAGTCAATTGAGTTTACATAGAATCATGATTGAAATTGATGCACCATCTCTTGATATTACGCAATCACTATTTCCGTGTCTGAAGAACTCGTTCAGACGAAAGAATTCGCATGGAAATACTATAGCTTCAAAACGGATCAGCGCGCTGTTTCGCGACAGCCTAAATTGACACTTGCCAATCCGACGCATTCGTGACAGAATTTGAAGAACTCGATTCAACATGATGACATGCATTAAATTAATAAACTCGTCATCGACTTCCGGAATCTCTGAATAACTTCCTAGCTTGACGAGCGGTGTCATTAGATTCATTTACCTCACTTTAATATCATTATTAAATGTACATTCTTATAAAAATTGTAAAGCGCATTAGATCATTTCGTATGTATAATACGCTATATCAGTTGTTAAATTATTATTATTATTATTATTATTATTATTATTATTATTATTACAAAATTTATCACGTCTAAATCAAACCACAATTCGGGCATTTTTCTGGAAATTCTCGCTTAGCTGTCAGCTTACAGTATTGAGGCTAATGTGGCACTAAGAAAAGAACTGAGAAAGTCGTTGTTTTATGTTTTATGCT
>JAJGOT010000157.1:1227500-1247500 GCA_022457155.1 Cladopsammia gracilis
CTGCAAAAATTGGGGACAGCTATTGGCACGAAAATGGCGCCTGCATACGCAATTTTGTTTATGGATTCTTTGGAAAGAAAGCTGCTCTCTGAAGCACGGGTAAAACCAGACATCTGGTGGAGATACATTGACGATATTTTCGTTGTGTGGACTAAAGGCGAGGAAGAACTCATTGAGTTTTTAAATTACATAAACACAGCCCACGAAACCATCAAGTTTACATGGAATTGGTCGCGGGACAAGATTAATTTCTTGGATGTTCAAGTAATCAACGACGGGGGCAAGATAGAAACGGATTTATACACCAAGCCGACAGATAAACATCAGTACTTGTTTTCAACCTCATGCCACCCAAAACATTGTAAAGAAGGCATACCATATGCCCAAGCCACCAGAATAAGAAGAATATGTTCTTCGTTGGAAACCTTTAAGCTAAGATCAAGGGAACTTTGTCACTTTTTAATGGCCCGAGGATACAAGAAAAACTTCGTAACAGCACAAATCCGAAAAGCGAGGAATAAATCCAGGGAGGAGGTATTGGCGCCCTATATCAAAGAAAAAAATGACAGGATACCATTTGTCACGACATACCACCCCAGCCTGCCGAACATTGGAGGACTAATTAAGGAGTTGCAACCAGTGCTGCATTGCTCCGAAAGGTGCAGGAACGCAGTACCCAATCTACCGATGGTTGCTTTTAGACGACCCAAGAATCTGAGGGATTACCTAGTTCATGCGAAGTTGAAGCCAACGCAACGGATGGCGAGAGGAACTGTCAAATGTAGAGACAGACGATGTGATGTATGTAATTATTTGAGTCTGGACAATAAGTTCACAAGTCATGTCACGGGAAAGACGTACTCCATTAACTATAACCTAGATTGTAACTCAAAAAACGTCATTTATTTAATTTTTTGTAAGGTGTGTGGTATGCAGTATGTGGGATCGACAATGACGAAGTTTAGGTTAAGGTTCAACAATCACAAAAGCCGCCTTAGAGGACACGCAAAACTCGAACACAATCAAAAGGAGAAAGATGACTTTATTTATCGACATTTCTCTTCAGAAGGTCACCGTGGTTTAAAGGACTTGAGCGTTTTGCTTATTGATAGAGTTGCAAACGAAAGGGAATTGTTACAGAAAGAGGGACAATGGGCGTATAGACTGAAGAGCCTCAAGCCGCATGGTTTAAACGAGAGTGACTTTTTCTATTCTCAGAACCGCGCGGTTCGAGAGAGAAGTTATTGAAATCTTTAATGCACGCGCAGGAATGTAACGCGTATTTTAACGGTTTAAAACGCGCGCGCTAGTATCAGCTTCTTGCATCAGTGGTGTTTCGCGTTTGTAACGGTCACTCACCCTGAAGAAGGTCGGTGTACCCGGTCGAAATATAGGTGATTTACAACAAAAAATCTTGTCTTCATTCATGTTAAGTATATATATATATATATATATATATATATATATATATATATATATATATATATATATATATATATATATATATATACAATTATGTATACAATGTGCCCTCCCGGTTGTCACCATAATGGCTTTATGGCAACTCCTGAACTTGGGCACAGGATGTACGGTTACACATTGTTGGATTGCATTGTGGAGTCACGAGAGTGCTCAAACTGCAAGCAGTGAGCGAAGCAATATGCCAATAGTGAACACCTCTTATGAGGCTCTCCACCCAATCCAGAGAGTGCTCAAACTGTATGAACAGTGAGCGTAACATACAATTATGTATACAATGTGCCCTCCCGGTTGTCACCATAATATATATATATATATATATATATATATATATATATATATATATATATATATATATATATATATATATATATATATATATATATATATTTATATATATATATATTATTATGCCCCGACTCTTAGAACTTTAAATTCAAATTCTTAACGATATGTTTGTATACGTCATTTGATACGCGCGCGCGAACTGCTTTTTTAACGCCTTTTAACGACCTTTTTATCTCCTGTAAGTTAATGTTTAACTTACAGGAGTTTATGTTAGCAAAAAATGCGTTAGTAACTATTAATAGACTTTTTAGTGATGTTGTGGGGACATTCCTAGTGCATATTTGTTAGCAAGATGTTATCGATAAGAACACAAGAGTCGAGTGGCATATTTTTGAAAGCGGTTTAGCGAGCGCATGTTTGTGGCCTGACAAAGCGATATATTTATACGTTGATGATTTAGTTAACTAAGATTTTTGTTAGACACTATTAATAGACTTTTTAGTGAATCTGTGGGGACGTTCTTGTTGCATTTTTATTGCATTTTATTTTTTAGCAAAATTTCTCGCATTTTTGTTAGATGCTATCATTCATAGATCAGAACACACGAGTCGAAGGATATGTTTTTAAAGCTGTTTAGCGAGCGCACGTTTGTGGCCTGACAAAAATTTTTTTCAGTTAGGTAACATTCCTACTGTTTAATATCTCTTTTTCACAGCGATGATTTTTAAGGCGTACGATTATGAATTCTATGTTTTTTTAGGAACATGTTGCAGCATATATTTCATTGTATCGAGCGTCAAAAAGTGTAACGTAATGTAATCTTATCTCACCTAATGTAGACTGTGGTCAGATATTTGGCACGCTAGATCAAGCGCGCTTGGCTAATATCCTTTACGATGCGTTTAATCATGTTTAATGTTCGCTGTGCAGTTCGACTGCCGGTCAAGGTTTTCAAAACACTAAATGGCCGGCAGTCCTATATTCTCAGTAAATTTCTCAAAATCGAAAAATTCCAGCTAATCTAAACTATCATATATCGATTTAGAAAGGTCAAGCGATCCTGAAATGCTTTATAGATCTCAAGTCTAGTGTTTGGTTTACGCTGGGCTCAGAAGACGAAACCATGTTTTGTGACACAAACTTTTTTCAGCTCGACTGCCGGTCAAGGTTTTCAAAACACTAAATGGCCGGCAGTTCTATATTCTCACTAAATTTCACAAAATCGAAAAATTCCGGCTAATCTAAACTATCATATGTCGATTTAAAAAAGTCAAGCGATCCTGAAATGCTTTTTAGATCTCAAGTCTAGTGTTTGGTTTACGCTGGGCTCAGAAGACAAAACCATGTTTTGTGACACTTGGAACTTTTTTCAGCTCGACTGCAAAAACATGGTTTTGTCGGGGGATTCGTGATATAGAAATCCCACAAAACCGGCTCGTTTGATCAGGATCACGACATATGATAGTTCAGAATGACTGGATTTTTTCGATTTTGTGAAATTTACTGAAAAAATAGAACTGCCGGCCATTTAGTGTTTTGAAAACCTTGACCGGCAGTCGAGCTGAAAAAAGTTCTAAGTGTCACAAAACATGGTTTCGTCTTCTGAGCCCAGCGTAAACCAAACACTAGACTTAAGATCTATAAAGCATTTCAGGATCGCTTGACCTTTCTGAATCGATATATGATAGTTTAGATTAGCTGGAATTTTTCCATTTTGAGAAATTTACTGTGAATATAGAACTGCCGGCCATTTAGTGTTTTGAAAACCTTGGCCGGTTACCGGCCATATAGCCACAGCGTTTAACGTTTGTCCAGTCTGGTTTGTCAAACTGGTTGCTTCAGGACATTTGGTATTATTTTTTGTTATAGCACTACGTTTTAAGAAAGGGAAAAGAGACTTTGAGGTAAGCTGACATTGCTCACTGAGAATGGTTGTATGCGATCGTATGCTGTACGTTTACAATGAAGTTTTGTTGAAATAACGTGTTTGTTAATTTCCATGTTACATCGCCAAATGTCACCAAATATACAACTAAATTGGATTAAAAGATTCAAGGAGAAAAACAGAAGCAGTAGTTTGGAGAAAAGAAATATTCAAAGTTTCGATTCGATTCTGGTGGAATTTTGACGTTATTTTGTCTTTTTAATTCATATTTTTCTGCGTTCATCACTTTTGGCTATTTTTTCTTCCTATTTTCGGATGATAAAGCAAGCTAAAGCAAGCTCCTGGTCATAATCATGAAAACACAATATTTCTGTCGGGACAGTGTCCGTTTAGTTAAAAATGTCCTCGGTTAATTTACCCCATCTGACTAAATTAAACAACAATAGGTTTTAACGAACTAGTGCTTTCAGTTTCCTTGTAGGTTGACAAACAAATATAGAACTTTTCAATAAGTGCTTGTAAAAGCGATCAGAAATAATCCAAATCTATTTTGTTTAATAATTTTGTCAAAAAAGGTATTTCGTAGCTCATCATATAACATACAATGCATACAGTGAAATAAACTTCAACTGAATTAAGTGTACAGTGGGTGTAAATTCTAACTAAAGGTGTTCAGGAGTTTTAGGGATTGTAATTCGACCATTTTCAATTCTTAAGGTATGATTTCCTATCCTGAATTTAGAAGTAATTTTTCTATGTTCAGGATATGGTTAATTAAATCGGAGTATTTCGTTTCACTTTTATAGATCGAATAAAATTTATTTTTTTTATTTACATTAATTAGATTGAGTTGGTGATTTTTTAGACGTGTAAAAATGTTCTGTTTTGCCTTTGACAAGAAAAAAGATGGGATGCGTAAGTTTATCGCAGTCTTCTCAATATTGAAGTTTGTACAGAAAGAATCAATCTTATGGAATCAGGATATGGTTAATTAAATCGGAGTATTTCGTTTCACTTTTATAGATCGAATAAAATTTATTTTTCTTATTTACATTAATTAGATTGAGTTGGTGATTTTTTAGACGTGTAAAAATGTTCTGTTTTGCCTTTGACAAGAAAAAAGATGGGATGCTTAAGTTTATCGCAGTCTTCTCAATATTGAAGTTTGTACAGAAAGAATCAATCTTACTAAACAAACCTGTTTTTTTTTCTTGAGCTATATCTTTAGAAATGATTAAGCAGAGTATTGCAATACTATCATCAGGTTGATTTTCCAGGTCAAACAAACCAGTGTAAAACAGTCAGATTTCAGTGAGGTTCGGGGTTTTAGTTCATTTTTGTTTTTACTTTTTTAGGCCTCATTTTGGTTCATTTTGGTCAGAAGATTCATGCCTAATTTAGTCTCTGCTTAAAGAGGTAATTGTGGTACGGATAGTCCTTAGATTTTTCCTATCGATGGTTTTAATATATCTGGTATTTTGTTAACAGTAACATTAAAACAAAAGTTAAGATGAGGGGATGAACACTGAGTAAGTACAAGAACTAGATTTCCACTTGAAACAGATTTTGACGATAAGATTGATGATGATCCCAATAATGAAAACAGAGAACAAAGTTGTAAAGAATTTTACTTGAAAGGAGGAATGAAACTTTTTCGCAGAATGAAAGCTAAATCATTCATTTAGTTACGTTTAATAAAAAGGATGCTGAAGATTAATTGCAGAGAGCTCTTGATGCTTATCCCATGTAAAAATAAGATTTCAGCAAGTTAAACATGTTATATTCGAAAGGAAAGAAAGGAGAACTCTTAAGAAAAAGCCATGGGAGATCCTGAAAATAAGGAACGTGATCAGTTAGATACTGTAGCTCCATCTGCTCAACATAACGATGAGCAGGATATAAGTGAAGAAACACAATACAGTGAACTGTTTGGTTGTTTTAACCCATGTTTAGATAACAATCACCAAGGGAACAATCTTTTTAGTAATGCTGGAATTTTTTCAGTCTACAGCAAATGATAATGAAAAGCTGGTAATTAATCGTATGGAAAAAAGAACTTGTTCATTCTTTGAACAGAGAACAAATGGAGTTTTTTTACCATATGTTACTCTCTGTTAAAAACGACGAGAAGCAATTGACACTTTTTAAGTAGTGGCGCGGGTTTAGGGAAGGCAACAGTAACACAATGTTTGTGTGTAGCTCTTGATAATAAACCAGGCGAAAATCCAGACGAGTTGAAAGTACTGAAATTTGTTCCAGGCACAAGACAAGAGGACTGCATAATCATTACCAATAAACATACAAACAAAATTGTCAAAAGAGAAATTGAACTAAAAAAAACGAACTATAACCTAAATGTCCAATTGCAACATCAAAAACAACATTCGGACATAATATGACAGCATTGCATGATGGGAAAAACTTACAGGAGATAGCCCAGAGGGCACTTTGATTATTCAGTCTGATGATCGCCACCGAGCGTGAAACTCGAGTTACTGTTTTGTAACATCACATCGTGTGAATATATATATATATCCAGGATAATCTTTGTATTGTGTGTCGAGAGGGCTCGATACCATCGGTAGAGCGAATATAAAGAGAATAAGTGGACACGGTTAAACTTTTGACTTCGGTTTAATGCCCTGTACGAAACAGACCTGTATGCATTAAACCGAAGTCAAAAGTTTAACCGTGTCCACTTATTCTCTTTATATATATATATATAAATTCTTGAACTTGATTTGAATGTATTTCAGAGAGCGCTCAACTCTTAGAGGAGCATTGATTAATTAATTAATAATTAATTAATTATTAATTAATATTATTATTATTAATTATTATTATTATTATTATTATTATTAATTATTATTATTATTATTAATTATTAATTAATTTATAATTAATTAATTATAATTATTATAACCAATTTATTATAATTATATATATATATATATATATAAAGTGTAGAACTGGATATTCGTAAAACAGTGCTCAATACATTAATGTACAGCGAAGTATATGTTTATGGAGGAAAGAAACAAATAAACTACGCTTTCATCCCGACAAGCCTGTTTCGTGGTTGCCCACTCATCAGGGTATTCAATAAGAATATTCCTTACCGTCGCTTCTTATATACAAAATAATTTACATAATAACAATAACAAATCTATGCGGCGCGAAGTTTAACAGTTCAGCTGTTGCGTAGAAGGGCTTTGTTTCGGTCGGCAAATGATTAGAAATTTTTCCTTTAGGCAGAGGTTGCATCTTTTGCTTGAGCTGTTGTACGGTGAATGCGAAGACAGGATGCGCCATGAAATATAGTGTTCGATGTTGTTGTCTTTGAGAGTCCAGATGTACTTGCTTAGTTCAGTTGAGTTTCTGTGTTTAGAGTGGCGGAATGATACGGTGTGGTTTCGGTATCTTGTTTTGAAGTCGTTTTCCGTGAGTCCGATGTATGTTTCTGTTGTGTTATTGTCGTTGCGCGTGACTGTAGCTTGGTAGATGACTGATGATTGTAGGCAGTTTCTGTGGAGTGGGCATGTGTTCTAAAAATTTCTAATCATTTGCCGACCGAAACTTTCTACACTTAACAAACGTAATGAACTCGTGTCTTCTTGCCGCCATAGAAACAAAGCCCTTCTACGCAACAGCTGAACTGTTAAACTTCGCGCCGCATAGATTTGTTATTGTTATTATGTAAATTATTTTGTATATAAGAAGCGACGGTAAGGAATATTCTTATTGAATCCCCTGATGAGTGGGCAACCACGAAACAGGCTTGTCGGGATGAAAGCGCAGTTCATTTGTTTCTTTCCTCCATAAACATATACTTCGCTCTACATTAATGTATTGAGCACTGTTTTACGAATATCCAGTTCTACACTTTATATATATATATATATATATATATATATATATATATATATATATATATATATATAAAGTGTAGAACTGGATATTATATATACTGGATATTATATATTATATATACTGGATATGATATATATATATATATATATATATATATATATATATATATATATACCTGGATTTTTGAAAAGGTGGTCAACGAAAATTACAGCAATTTCACTAGAAATAGCCAAAAAAGGGTTTTTATGACCCCAATCAGCCCGAAAATTACAGAGTGTTTTCTTCTCTCGCCCACGCAACCTTTCCCATCTTCCCTCTCTTCTCTGTGATTTTCGGGCTGATTGGGTACATAAAAACCCTTGTTTGGGCTAGTTGTAGTGAAATTGCTGTAATTTTCGTTGATCACCTTTTCAAAAATCCAGGTATATATATATATATATATATATATATATATATATACACCCTTTTGCAAAAATATTGACACCTAAAAATATATATAAATGTATATTCGTCCTTTGTGTTTATATCACATACGTGATGACAGGCGGCAAATAGTTTTTAAGGTGGGTACTAATACTCTACTGTACCCACCTCAAAAACTATTTGCAGCCTATCGTCACGTATACGATATAAATACAAAGAACGAATACATATGTATATATATTTTGAAGTGTCAATATTTTTGCAAAAGGGTGTATATATATATATATATATATATATATATATATATATATATATATATATATATATATATATATATATATATATATATATATATATATAATAAAAAAAACCGATGGGGCGAACTTCTTACTGGTCCTGACTGGTTTTAACGTTTCGGCCTTCGGCCTTCTTCAGAAATTACAAAGAATTAAAAACTAAAAACTAAAAACTATGTACAATGATTAAGTTATACAAGTTGTGACTTATATACATTAAGCTACAAAAACAAAGGAAAACGAGGTTACGTAACATAACAAAAGAACTAAATAACAAGGAAAAATTTAACGCTAAAAATAACATACATGATGTAATAAAAACAACATACATGATGTAATAAAAATAACATACATGATGTAATAAAAACCTTAATTAATGATTGAAACGATAAGAAAACTAAAATTTAATTTACATAATTTAACTATAATTTAATTTAGTTACTAATAGTGCACAGTTACGGGAGAGGAACCAGGTGCAGGGCATGTCAATATTATAAGTAGTGACCAGTAAAGTAAAATAAGTGGCGCGCAGTACTTGTGTACTTGTTGATCTCATCATGTTAGTGAGAGTGGTTACGAAAACAATAATGGTAAAATGCATTAAAAAACAATCCTTAATTTTCTGCTATATTTACAAGCTTCAACGCATTACAGGAAATTTCTTATCTTTGCACATTTTTAAATCTATTATGGGGACAAATGCGCTATAAGATCTATAGGCCTGCAGGCCTACAGGCCTATGGCGGGGCAGTACGCAGCTCTTACAAGGTCTTCTCTGATTTGCTGAAAAAACAATAGAACAAACAACACAACAATGGACCTTAGCCCTGAAGCTGCGTGATAACTAGGTCCAATGAAATTAAAGGTTGTTAAGGTGGTTCGATACAGTTTTCTGGAGATCATACCAACATTTTTCAATCAGCTTTTAAGCGGCCTTCTCCAAGTCAGATCAATGTAAAATTTTCACCACTTACTGGTTTTGAGTTGAAGTTTGGCAAGATATATTTTCTGGTAAAATCGATATTACCATTCAATTCAAAGCCAGTTAGTGGTGAAAATTTCACGTTGATCTGACTTGGAGAAGACCGCTTAAAAGCCGATTGACAAATGTTGGTATGGTCTCCAGAAAACTGTATCGAACCACCTTAAGAGTTGCGTGGTATCTGCCTATGGCTAGTTCTGCCCCTGACATAGCGTTTAATTCAAATGCAGCATTCTTCTTTTAAATGCCGTGTTTCATTTATTAGGGTGCAACCTAACTTTAGGAGACAAGAAACTGTTGGGAGGTATCCTACGAGGGCTAGCATCATTTTCAGTAGAAAGTGGTAGCGCTCTTAGTCCCAAACCTCATGATCACGGGTCACATGACTCGTAATCTGAATGTATTCTCTTATTTTCATTATCACAGGCCATTAAGGATCTTCACCTCTTTTTGATTGTAGCAGCAGTGTTAGCAATTGATATGGTGTTCTTTTCCTGCTGGTTTAGCATTGACCCGTTCCAAGCTGAAGAACTAACATTTGAAGAACTGGTAAGCAGAACACTCTCCTATAAAACCTGAACTTTTTTAACTCTCGTTGAGGCAAGAGTTTCTATTCGTCGCAGAATAGCTTACATTTCTATGCTCTTATCGAGCGTTATCGGTATTGTTTCTTCGTTGGGTGGTTTTCTAATTAAAAATGTATCAAGCAAAGTCATGGTCTATTTGTAGCGCGACTATTTGTGTCTGTTTATCCACAGACCCGAAAGGAACAAGACACAATCATCATTACCGTGATGTACCAGTGCAGCTGCACATACAAGACCTATTTTCTCGCGGCCCTATTTGCCTACAAAGGAATTCTTCTCTTATTTGGGCTTTTCCTGGCCTGGGAGACACGCAATGTCACTATTCCTGCCCTAAACGACTCCAAGTACATTGGGATGTCTGTTTATAACGTGGTTGTGCTGTCCATCATTGGCGCTATTGTAGCTATTGCATTGGATGGGTCGATATACTATGAAGCTCCTTATGCCATCTCCTCGCTGTGTCTTATTGTTTGTACGACAGTTACTTTATTACTGGTGTTTGTTCCAAAGGTAAGGCATGCCATTTCATCCATGGAACCAGAACCTTTTTCTCTGTAAGTGACTTTGTGCAGGCATCAAAGATTGATATACCTTGACAAGTGAAGTCGCGACAACAGCATAAAATACAAGGTCCTCGCCATGACATCATAAGAAAAACCTATTGCCCTGTTGTGGTAATTGAGATCATTCCTGTATGCATGACAGTAGTGTATGATATTGTATTCTTACCACAAAGTCGTCATTTGAGTGGTTTATTGACATAAATCTGAATTAATTAGTGTGTGCTTAGACCAGCCACAGGCCTAAAACGGGCTAATCGAGTGAAAGTAAGAAGCTTGGACCGAGCGTGAAAGCTCGAGGTTCGAGGTATCTGTAACCTCGTCCCCAGGGCCTTCTCTTCGTTCATGTGGCGGCATGGAGGAACAGAGATGCCAAAATACTCCAATAATCGTGTAGTCTTTTGTCACCTGTTACATGATTAAATGTCGTGTTTCGGGGGATTATTTTAAACGATTGGCAGCCATATTTGTTTTCTTGCAATCTAGAAATTTTGTTCAAGTGAAACGAACATATTTCATCATATTTAATTTCACGTGACAAAATACTCCACAAGATTTGCTTTAGTTAGCAATTGTATTTGTCTTTAAGTAACTATGTTTTGGTGGCCCCTTGTTTATTGTCTTTCCATCCTAACAAATTACCAATTGTATTTGTCTTTAAGTAACTATGTTTTGATACCCCTTGTTTATGTCTTTCCATCCTAACAAATTACCAATTGTATTTGTCTTTAAGTAACTATATGTTTTGGTGACCCCTTGTTTATGTCTTTCCATCCTAACAAATTACCAATTGTATTTGTCTTTAAGTGACTATGTTTTGGTGACCCCTTGTTTATTGTCTTTCCATCCTAACAAATTACCAATTGTATTTGTCTTTAAGTGACTATGTTTTGGTGACCCCTTGTTTATTGTCTTTCCATCCTAACAAATTACCAATTGTATTTGTCTCTAAGTAACTTTGTTTTGGTGACCCCTTGTTTATGTCTTTCCATCCTAACAAATTACCAATTGTATTTGTCTCAGTTAAGTAACTATGACACCTTGTTTATGTCTTTCCATCCTAACAAATTACTAATTGTAACTTAATTTATTTTGGGGTGCGCCTCTCTCAAGTCCTCATTTCCCGTTCGTTTCTCCCCCACCAGAAACATTTACACGTTGGGAGGGAACACACCCTGACCATTGTGCGTCAGCAGTACATGATCCCGCTAGAAAAATCGCTTACAAGGAAGATCATCAATAATTACTTTATCATTTCTTACACTGTTTGCCTAACGTGACTGTGATTGCATCCTTGCAAAAAGAGCGAATCGAGATCTTCGTGAACGGAAGTAGTACAAAAATTCCGCGCAAAGTTTTAGTACATCTGGTTATAAGTATCAGGCAAAGCAGATCGTTATATGAAGCACTGACAAAAAATATCGGCTGTCGCGTCATCTTTTCGCAATTTTCGTTTTTTATAGATTTACCAGTTTCTAAAGAAGGGCAAAAGAATGACTACCCGTGTCCCCGATTTACATGCTGGTGCTACCGGCCCAGGGGCTCACATTCACAGCCTGCCAAACGAAAGCCCTGTGGTAAATGAACACCATTCATCTACCTGCAAAGCTACGCAAAAAAATTGTGATGAACCAAGAACTACAGGTATAAAATAGAAACTTCTGCTTATATCTTAAAGTGTCTTACCTTGATTTTTCTGAGTTAGGCCAACCCAATTCTATTGGCTGATACTTCACCGTCAGAGCTGGGTCTGTTAAAATACTTTTCCATTCACTACACTTTGATAAAATTGTCCAAAGAAAAAGGTTTGATTGAAATCAGTGTTATTATAGCAACGAAATGATGACATCAATTGATTTGTTGACTTCCGGTTGTCGATTTCTCTCTCTTGGTCATGCTCGCATACAAACCCATTAGTACGTAATATCTGGACCTGAATTAAGTGCAAGACGCCTGCTGCGAGCAATAGGAATTAAATGTGGGTTTGTTGTGGCTACCAAGACTGCCAAAACTTCAATTGAAACAAATTCTTAAAGAGCTGTACTTGTAAGGGGAAAACAAATACCTTATTGTTACTAATTTTCGTAAGAAATGGGAGAGAAATGTCTTACGACTGCATCAAGGATGTGTTGCACGAACTACAGCAAGAGGACTGATTCTGAGGGAGAGAGCGCGAACACGAAAGCTCAAAGGCATGACGACGACAAAGGACAGTTTATAATCATGTAAACTGACGTTAAATTTATTAAAAGGGTTTTGTAGCAGGGTATTAAATTTCGCGTGAAAACAATTAACAATAAGGTGTGATGTAACATCGTATAACATCATAACCTGATTTGGTATGTGCACAGGCAGCCCAAGTTCACGTCACGAGAAAGCGAAGGGTTAATTATTAGCGGTGTGTGAGACGGGACGTGACCCTTCGATGAAAGCGGTATTGGGTTACACGGCGGCCGTTTTAACAATTTAAGACTTTGTATGGGGAAAAAATAACGTAGATTTCGAACGCTTGATAAAGCGAAATTTAGGCATTAATTCAATAAAGTAATTCTATTGAATTCACCTCTGGTGTATTCTTTTGTCCTTCGGGCTATTTCAAGCCGTTTTGGGTTGTTTTGTCACCACTTTTTGTCACACAATCTTCTTTCGAAAAAATTTATTCAAATCTCCATTAGTTTACGTTTAAAAGCAAAACGCGTACCATTTAATTATAGCTCATCGAGTTCAAGCTTTCTTCGATGAAATTCAAGAGATCGATACAACTGAATTTAAGCACGTTTTAAAATCAATTCTCCAAAAATAACAATAACACTAATATTAAAAAAGTCACTCCAGATTGATATAAACATAAATTCTCATCGAAAACTGTAATCTGTTTTACCTTTAAGTCCCTCGCTTGCTTGGAAATTCAAATCTCCGCTTCTGGTTCTGAAATCCGTAGAAAACAAACATCTCCCGCATTGATAAAAACGTAATACATGAAGTTCCTCGAAGCAAGATTTTATCCCTGAAAGCTCGTCTTTTTCCACTAAAGCGGCTTCTGAGTATACCTTAATCAGTATCCCTGTCTTGAGTAGCAAACCGCGAAAAAATGCAGGAAAATAACGAGTTTAATTCCCCGCTAGACACAACAAAACAACTAAAGTGTTTACCGAGCTCACGGCTGTGTGGCCTTGCTTGCTTGCTTGTTCCAACACGGTGGGCGGGCGGGCAAACACTTCCCGCGAAACATTCCGCTAGCCATGACCATGAAAAATCACGGCATAGGTTCTATGTGTATGGAGCTGCGCAGCCAGGCCTTCGGCCTGGCAAGTGCTCCGCTAATAATTAACCCTTCGCTTTCTCGTGACGTGAGCTTGCGCTGCCTGTGCACATACCAAATCAGGTTATGATGTTATACGATGTTACATCACACCTTATTGTTAATTGTTTTCACGGGACTTAATTTTTGCGATTTCAAACAAAAGAGAAGTGTTAGTCAGGCCGAACGTATCGGTTGACGGATGTTGAAGGGCTCAACGTGCAGATCTCAGCCTCATTTGCTCTTGAGCTACTAAGGTTAGCCTGCGAATACAGCCTCCTCTCATCGTTCCCGGCCGCTAGGGGCGATATACTAAAAAGAGTAATATTAAAACTTTTAAGGCAGTTACATTCCACAATCTTTGGCAGTGTACAACCTTTTGGCCTCTTGGTTTTTAAGCAACACCGGGGTAGTGGTTTTATTTGTGTCTATGTTTTCTTTTCACATTCAGTTTTGGTTGTCGGTAGCTGGCACTTTTTGTCAGTTAATACGTAGCAAGTGATTGTCAATCATTATCTGTGCGTGACACGGGTTTGCCTGAGGCCCACGAGATGTTATCATATCTCAGCACATCTTAGCGTAGTCGCTTTAGTATTTTATTGTTTCGCTTTTGCATTTTCAACTATGCCGCCTAAAGGGACAAGCTCCAAGGAAGTGAACAAGCAATCCACCCCTGAGAGTACTTGGATCTCCAAATTTTGTCATTCAAATGACATTCCTGGAGAAGTAATGGACGTCCTGGCTCAAAACCAGATCCTATCGAAGTCGTTTTTGGCCGCCATAACGGAGCAGGATTTGGCTGACATAGGCTTTGTTGTGGGCCACAGAGTTCTCCTTCGGCGCGTGATTTCCCGCCTTCGGCAAGAAAGCGTGGATCCCCAAGAGGACAAAGCCGCTGTTACTCCAAAGGAAAGTGACCTGCTCCCGGGAATGAATTTGGAGGAGGAGCTTTCAAACCTTGAAGCGGAGTTCTCCACCCCTATTCCCTCTTCTGCTGCTACACCAGCTGCTACTACATTCCCGGCGACCCCCGATGCAAACGCTTCTCCGGAAGGTAAGACTTTGTTGCCTTCTGACTATATTTATGGCCCAGACGGTAAACAGCTAATATATATAGATAGCCCAAGGCTAACAGCGTCGCACTTTGAACAAGCTTAACTAAGGTGAAACTTAACTAAGGTGAAAGGTTGGAAGCACAAGAATTAAGATTGACGAACGGGCTATTTTCAATTTTAGCAATTCTCAAAAACAGTATTTAATACGCGACCGTCTGCACAGTACATTTTTATAGACCGTACTAAAGTTCACAAAAACAACTTTTCTCTTTCTAGAATAACTAGTACCACTAGTTTCCGAATAAAATACAGTTTTTGTTTGTCAAAAATTGCCCGAGAAACTGATTTGAAAATCAAAAATTGCAAAAATACACAAACATATTTGCATATGGGGATGCGAGTGAAGATAGAACTGTACTATAAAATCAAAGTCTTGTTTTGTTTACATAAAATCGCTTTTCAAACTATCTAATGAATGAACAAACACATAAAAATGGACAACACAATCTTCTTTCGAAAAAAATTATTCAAATCTCCATTAGTTTACGTTTAAAAGCAAAACGCGTACCATTTAATTATAGCTCATCGAGTTCAAGCTTTCTTCGATGAAATTCAAGAGATCGATACAACTGAATTTAAGCACGTTTTAAAATCAATTCTCCAAAACTAACAATAACACCAATAAAAAGTCACACACAGATTGATATCAACATAAATTCTCATCGAAAACTGTAATCTGTTTTACCTTTATGTCCCTCGCTTGCTTGGAAATTCAAATCTCCGCTTCTGGTTCTGAAATCCGTACAAAACAAACATCTCCCGCATTTGATAAAAACGTAATACATGAAGTTCCTCGAAGCAAGATTTTATCCATGAAAGCTCGTCTTTTTCCACTAAAGCGGCTTCTGAGTATCCCTTAATTAGTATCCTTGTCTTGAGTAGCAAACCGTGAAATATTCAGGGAAATAACGCCTTTAATTTAAACGGTTTTCTCCGCTTAGTAAATTCACAGCAAAACATCAAAGTGTTTTTCTAGCTGACGTGACATTCGGCCGTGTAACCGCGCGAAAAACAAAGCCTCGCTTTGGTTTCAACATGACGTCGTACGCGCATGTTTTGCGACGTCATACGCGCCCGCGAGCTAGTCCTGCGCAGTAGTCCGGTCCTGTGCGACAGCGGACGGAGGGCACACGCGGACGGAGGGCACACGCGCGCCCGCGGAACATTCCGCTAGCCATGACCATGAAAAATGAAGGGCATAGGTTCTGGTTCTATGAGTATGGGGCTGCGCAGCCAGGCCTTCGGCCTGGCAAGTGCTCTGCTAAAATCCTTGCAGCTGTCCTACGCGCAATTCATGCTCGGGAACGTAAAATCCTCGAGTCTCTCTTCACAAAGAAAGGAGAGAAAGAGCGGTGCTCCCGCGGAACTTATCAGCCTCCAGGGAGACTGGACTTCGGACGTCGTATTCCTCTACATCGCTCAACCACCGGAACGACTGCTCTCAGTGGCCAAACCGATTGCTGAAAACATTAACCTTCAGTGACATTGTTTTGTTTCTAAGATATTTTCTCCTACCTTCGTTTATTTTTTATTTATTTTTCTCCTTCCCACATCCTTACAATTCGTTTTTTGTCTGACTTTACTTGTCTGGCGGTTTGGGCGAGTCGCATCACGGGGGGAGGCCTTTGGCTTTACTTCCCCCTTGCTGCTGCTTTGGTCTTTCCGGCAAACAATAAAGTCAATGTTATCTGTACAAGGTGTTGTTGTCTTGTTATATTGCTTTATGGTCTTATGAACAATTTCGTAGGTATTGCTTTTTCATCTTTAATGTTTGTTTTCACTCTATATGTTAATGATATTTATCAGTGCTCTACTAAACTTAAATTCTATCTTTTCGCTGATGATACCAATATACTTTTTGTGGAAAAAAATTTGAACGTTATTGAAATTGTACTTAATACTGAATTGTGCAAACTGTACGACTGGCTAACATCTAATAAGCTAACTCTTAACATTAGTAAATCACACTTTGTAATCTTTCATCCTAAACAAAAAAAGCCTAATTATAAACCTAAAATATGTTTATTTGACAACGAGAAAAATGAGTATGTTACTCTTGAATCCAAGGAATATATTAAATATATTGGCATTTTGATTGATAAAAACCTTACCTGGAAACATCATATTGATACTGTCTCTTTAAAAATCAGCAAAACGGTTGGCTTACTTGCGAAATTGCGTCATTTTGTACCCCGGCAAATTCTTCTTAAAATTTATCAATCACTGATTTATCCGTATATTACATATGGACTTGCTGCTTAGGGCCAAGCAGCTAAGACACATCTCAATAAGATTTTATTGCTACAAAAAAGAGTTCTTCGGATAATAAACTTCTCGGATAGACGCGATCACGCAATACCTCTCTTCATTGACGCCAACGTTTTACCTTTAAACTTCTTATATTATCAGACTATATCAAATCTCATGCATGATGTCCATAACAATATGGTACCTCCTGGCATTTTAAATCTATTTCAAAAAACAAGTAGCTGCCACTACTACAATACAAGAGCATCGGCTTCAGGAAACTTTTATGTTAACAGTTCCGATCTAGAATTATATAAATTGTCTTTCTCTCGCTTTGGGGCTAAGCTGTGGAATGAGATACCATGTAACATCCGACACCTACCCAAGAATAAGTTCAAAAAAACACTCAGCAAATTACTTTTTGATATCCTGAATTCAGAAGATGACTATATTGATACGCCCACCTTAATTAAAAAGGTAAAATTAGCCAAAAATGTCGAAAACTAAATTCTTGCTTATTAGTTTCTACTTTCACAATTTATTTGTTTAATTCTTTTTTCCCTTTAATCTGTTATCTAGTCCTCATCCATATTTACGATTTTTATTTCATTTATTTGTAAACTTTCACTTTCCTTAGTTAATAGCTTTAGTCTTTATTTCTTATATTTTGTATGCATTGTCCCGCCTCGAATAGCCTTGCTAGCTGCGGGCAATAGTTTTGTAATCTTATTTGTTTATTAATAAAGTTTTGTTGTTGTTGTTGTTGTTGTTGTTGTAAAAAAATTACATTTTTTCTTGTTTCTTTGCTTCTTTTGTTTTACCACCAAGTTTCTATCATGCCGTATAAAGGAAAGACCATCGGGTCCCGCAAGCGGAAAGGCTCTACCACGCCTACCGATAAAGAAAGTTCCAAGTATTCCTTGAGATCCACGCATTCAACTGTGCAGACACACTCAGATAAACCAAGCATGCAGGAATCATCACAGCCCTCAAATATCCTGGAACGCACTCCAGCCGACCAAACATCCGACTTGGTCACTGTAAACGTAAACACTTCAACAGCCAACTTTTCTGCAGCTATTTCCCAGGGTGTCCGTGATGGTAGGATTGTTCCAGCCACTATGCGATCAACCGAGCAGCAAAATGAAGAGGCCGCAAGTGGTGCGATTGTGCAAGACTCGTTGGATACGACTATTAACGACATTAACTAAGTAATATACAGCTATTTCAATTAACGTTGACGGATAAAAGCTTAAAGCCAAGACCGCAAGGCAGTATGGGTTAGAGTAAATAGCATTGCATAAAAATCCCATACTACCTTGCGGTCTTGGCTTTTCGCCTTTTTCACCCGACAACGTTAATTGAAATAGCTGTATACGGTTTAGGTTTCTAGTCAACAAAAAAGTATTAATCCCCTGAAAAAGAAACCTATCCGAAGCTTTCAGAGTTAAATGTTCTATTGTTATTGATGTCAACAAATGTATTCCATAGTCTATATATTATCACAAGTATACCCCTAATTGCAATAACGTTGTCAAAAATAAAATGAAAAAAACGAAAAATGAAAAATGTAAAAAGGCCAGTAAGAATTAATTAGGCATACAAACAACGCGCGAAGAAAAGGTCTCAAAACGCCTCAGAATACAGTACTAAAATCACGTTAATGTACAGCTATAGACGCGTTCCCTGTCACTGATGCTGCAAGTCTATGATGATAAAGCTGATTAATTCCTATTTGGCTTTTTTTCATTTTTCTCTGACAACGTTTTTGCAATTAGGTGTATATCACTGGTATTTGCTGTAGTATTCCCTGCAGGCAAATCTTTGCTGACGTCGTTCTTTTCATTTTGTTTATTATCATACGAATAGTTTACGAAGATCTTCCTGAAGGGATCGTGCTAAACACGAATATTTGACTTCAAAAATTGAAAGACCTTGTTAAGCTTAGACGCAATTTTTAGGTTTTTACATGTAATATTACTGTAAGCTGTCAAAATTGTTCGGTGGTAAAAACGCCAATTAAAATGCCGAGTTTTAAAAATAGCTTTTTATGGCACAAAGAGTATCTAGCATATTGGACTCAAATTTCCAAAGAAAGTTTATTGCCATTTAGCTACAAAAACGCGTTGCACAAATCTTCACCTTCTCTTGTTATGACGCCAGTGCCGACGATCTTTTAGCAACACTTGCCTAGGAAAAACCAGATGCTTAACGGAAAAGTCAAACAGTTACTTTGGTCTATAAATCACTAAATGGTCTTGCATCCTCGCGAACCCTCTGACATCAAAGTTCACTGATCGTAGTGAAATTCCAAGTCACTCACTACTACGAGGGTAAGCTGGCTATTCAACTACCCCGCACTAACTACTAGTGGTCCTAGCAGTTGTAATATATATAGTATTTTGCAGTTAGAATTTATGATAAATACTTAAAGCTATATTATCATTTGTAAGGGTCTGATGTTTTTTAAACCGTGTTAAAATAAAGTTATCACTTGCTAGTACATACTGCTTTGAATGTAACACAGATTAGGCTTGGTTCCCACTAGCGACATAACGATCATAATCATAAGGGGCGTTAAGTCGCTTATGTCGTAGTGGGAACGCCAAAAAAACATAATCATAAAGACGCTTAGGATCGACACAATCATAATCATAAGAAAATGATCGGTCATTTTCTTATGACTATGATTATGCCTGTGACTATGCTTATGTCGTAGTGGGAATGTAAATCTGGCGCTCATAGTCGTAATCATAATGACGTATATTCATTCATTGTATTTTGGCCAATGAACGTCCTAGTTCCAGTAATTTGCAGTTCATGCTATTCCAAGATGGCGTCGAATTTTGATAAGCGTCTTGCAAGCCTCGTGGAAAGTTTCCCGATATTAAATCTTTGACAGACTTTACTACACAGTGTATTATGATAATTTGATGGCGAAATAACTCTAATTACATGTAGTTGATG